>VSMF01013870.1:0-16585 GCA_008750915.1 Microcebus jonahi | reverse complement strand
TGAGGCCGCTGCAGGCCGCAAGTCCCGGTGCTGGTGGCCTGGCCCTGCCGCACCCCAGCCACCGGGGCTGAGGGTGCCCTGAGCCCGCAGGGACTCAAGGGCATCAAAAATGGCGCCCACCTGGCGTGGTCCCCCTCTGTGCTCAGGAAGGAGGTGCTGTCTGCCCTGGCGGGCGGCAAGGCCCCTCCAGCCTCCCCGGCTCCCAGGCCCTCTGGCCCTTGTGGGTCCACTCTGCTCCCCTCCTCCTCCTCCCAGAATGCTGCTCTCTGTGGGGACGCCCTTCCTGGGCCCGGCACTGCCGGCTGCCCGGCCACGGCAGGTCCACGGCAGGTCCACGGGGCAGGGTCTGTTTCTCCCAAGCCCTCCCTCCTCAACCCTGAGCCTGGCCCCTTCCCCAAGACCCTGCACCGTGCCCTTGTCCCTGCCCTCTCCCTACCCTTCCTCTAAACGTCCACTCCATCCCCACTCAGCCCTTCCATCCTTCTGGCACCGTCCTCCCTGTGGCCAGCCCTCACCCAGCCACCCGACAGCCTCCTCTTCCTCCCGGAATCTTCCCTGACCTCCTTGGTCCCAACTCACACCACCACGAGGCGGTCGGAAGGGAGACCAGGTTGCAGGAGCTCTGGCCGGGGCGATGGTGGCCCGGGGACGTGCCAGGCAGTGGTGGGTGGACGCGTGGGGTAGCAGGAGGGCTGGAGCTGGCCGGGGCCGGGGCCGGGGGCCGGCGTGTCTTGCCACGGGAAGGGCTGGAGGAAAAGCCGTGTCCGTGCACAGCCAGAGCCTGCCAGAGCCTGGGGGAGGTCTTGCTTTGGAGCCCGGCGTGGCCGCGGCGTGGCCAGGGGCCAGCAAGTGGCTCTCTCTTGGTGGCCCAGCTCCCCGCGGCGCCCGGAGTCTGCCAGGTTGCAGTGCTGGGGGCGTGCACGGCTGCTCTCTTCGCGGCGTGGACTGTGGGGAGCCCCCCGTGCCCCGCAGACCCCAGCCGGGACTGGGCCTGGGGCTGCCGCCAGCCACAGACACCTTGCACACAATAGGGACAAGTGGGACCCAACAGGGACCCAGCGGCCGCTCTAAGACCTTCCTTGGACTGAAGCGCCCTATCTGGAGAGGTCCTGCCGGCCGCCCTCCCTCCTGAGCAGCCCTGCCGTGGCCGCGGCCACCCCCAGGGCCCGGGCTCCCAGCCGCGCCCACCCCGAGGGAAGAGGAAGCCACCGGGCCGCTCCAGGAACAAGGACGCTCCGGCCACTGTGTGCTCAGGAGGGTCTCGGGCAGGAGGAAGGGCTGCCCCCGCGGCGTGGAATGGCATGGCGTGGCGTGGCAGGGGGTGTGGTGGTGCCCACACGTGGCGGTGCCCCCCTGCCAGCCTGGCCGCCTCTCCCTGGGGCTCTGCTTGCTGCGTGTGGAGTTTGCAGAAAGTGCTGAGCCCCGAGCCCACGGGCCACGGCAGGCCTGGAGGGCAGGACGGAGCAGGGTCCCTCTGTATACCGCCCGGCTGTGGGCTCTGCCGACCCTTCTCCCATCCCAGGGCACCAGGGGATGGACACAGCCCGGGCACAGACGGCGGGCCACAGGCCCTCACCTGCGGGGGGGATTGGGGGGGAGGGTTAAACGTCCACCCCTCGCCGGAGGCCCCCAGCCGGCCTAGTTGCTTAAGTCATCTTCCTGCCACCTCCTGCAAGACTCTGGTCGGAGCATCTCTCCCCGAGGAGCAGGGAAGAAAGGAAGTGGACAGACTGCCCGACTCTGCCAGCCGGCTCTGTCCGGCCCAGAGAGCACCCGCCCCCTCTGCCCTCTGCACCCGGTCCTCAATGATGGGGGCCGGGCTGGCTTCAGGGGCGGCTAGCTGCCACCGACGCCCGCTCCTCCCTGGACGCAGGGTCACATGAGGCAGTCCCATCTGCTCGCTGGCCTTGGCAGTCCGAGACAGCAGGGTCAGGGCTCGGGGGAGATGGGCAAGCAGCCCCAGGGTCCCCAAGGGTCTTCCCGGACAGAGGAGGGGGAGGGCTGGCTGGACCCACAGCTGCCCCTCTCCGGCCCCCGGCCTGTCTCCCGCCAGGGCTCACGGGCAAAGGAGTAACTGGGCACCAACTGACCGGGAGCTACAGGGCTGGGGACGGCCGGGCTAGGCACAGGGCTCACTCTGCTGGGGACCCCAGGAGAGAAAAGGAGGAAGGAAGTAATTGGGAGGGAAGCTGGGCCCAGGCCACGGGCCTGCTGGGGCCGAGTAGAGCAGGGCCCCCCGTCGCGATCTGCCCGACTCCCGCACCCTCTGCCCGTGCTCAGTGTCCGTGCAGGCCGCCAGCCGTGTGCAGCAGGGCCCAGGGGCTTGCTCGGCCCAATAACCCCCAGGAAGGTGCAACTCGAAGGGGAACAGGACTGCGGAACGGGGCACGGAGGGCACAAGGGGGCCCGGGCAATGCGGGCATTGGGTATAGGGTAGCAATGGTGTCGGACGGCTACCGGCCTGGGCAGCGGGAGGCAGGCGGGGGGAGAGGCCCCCACCTTTGGGAGTGAGGGCAGGCAGCCCAGGCATGGCCGCCAGGAGCACGAGGGGCAGTGGCGGCTGGGCGTTCAGACGCAAGGTCAGCAGGGCCCCGTGCCGGCTCCGTGGGGCGGGCAGTGCCCAGGGCGGGCCCAGGGTGGGCTGATCGCGCTGCACGGCCCCCGCGGCCCTGCCCCCACCTCCGAGGCCTCCTGCCCGCCGCCCGCCCTGGGCCTTCTGGATTCCATCAGGGGCCGCGGCAATCTGGCTGTGACATAATGAGGCAGCCGGGGTCAGTGGGGTGACCTCTCGTGGCCCCGATGTTTGGCAATCCCCAAATCAAAATGACCCAACAGCTAGGCTCGAGACTGGATTTTCCAAGCGGCCCCTTCAATTACCAAAAGACACAAAGCGCAGCCTCTTTCCATTACCGCGCCCGGCGGACAGTCACCGGGCCGGGACTCAGGACCACTGAGGCACGCCGTGGCCCTGGCAGGGCGGCGCACCCTTGGGGGCTGCGACAACCGGCCGTCCGTCCTGCACCAAAACAAAGCACAAGACGGGGCGGGAGGGGGGGTGCGCAAGTCTGTGCCAGGAGGCGCAGCGCCCACCGCCAGGCCCAGGCGCGGGGTGGGGGCGGGGGGCACCCGGGAGGCTCGCGTGGCCGGAATCAATAACTCATGGTGGGGGAAGGGGGCCGGGCGGCTGTCCCTCCACCCCCAAGTTCAAAGTTTTATGGAGAGCAGACTCGACTTCCTCTCTCGTCCCTCCTCTCCAGGTGTTATTTGGAAAAAAAAAAAAAAAACTTTCTAAACTACATGCTGAAAACTTCAGCACGAAAATTTAATGTCAGAAACGCTGTAATCTCTTTCCCAGAGATAAGACACAGCCCCTCGAGGAGGGGGGGAACTCGACCCCCTAACACAGAAAGCAGACGCCAGCCGGAGGCAGGCCGGGGCCTCGCTGGGGGGCTCAGCCCTTCCCTCTCGAGCCCCCGGGCGGGAGGAGGGATGGAGCCAGGCCCCCCTGGAAGGCCTGGGCGGGGGGCCAGGGCCCTTGCAGGCACACTTGAACTTCCTGGGAACCCGCGCCATGGCCTCCTCCATGGTGTTTGCACCGGGCCACGGGGCTCAGGTTTCCCTGGGATGCCCTGGCCCCGGCTCCCCCCTTTAGTCCCTAATTTTGGCCCCACGGAGGGCTCAGGTTGCGGACAGCTAAGCCGGGGAAGGACAGGGTGCCCATCACCGCGCACGACCCTGCTGCCCGGCACCCAGCTCCCTCTTGGGCAGCAGCGCCGCCCTTGGGTGGGACCTGGGACCTCGGGCGCTCACCGTCCCCCTGGGCCTGGGCCTGCCCATGGGGGTGGGGGGATCCGGGACTGCCCGGGGGCCCCAGGTGCTGGCCTCGGGGGGAGAGGTGATCAGAGGACGTCAAACACCAGCTCCAGCTTGTGTCTCAGTTTCCCCTGGTGAAGCAGGGCTGTTCCCAGCAGCCCCCGCCTGGAAGGAGGCCCCTGGCCCAGACTTTAGGAAATGCCTGAGCCCTCCCCGGCCCAGGTCTGGGCCCCACAGCGCGGTGGTGACCGTGGGAGGCGTGTGTGCCAGACCCCGAGCTGGGACCTCGGCTGGGGAGGGCGGGGGTGGGGACGGCGCCGTGTGGAGGTTGCTGGCCCCGGGGCTGGAGGCCCCCCCACAGCAGGAGCGCCCAGGGCCAACCGGCCAACCGTGTCACTCTACTGCCCCCAACAGGCGGCCGGAGGTGCCGGTGGCCCCTGTAGACCCTGAGAGGTGGTGGGGCCCTTCGTCACAGAAGGGACAGGACCTGCTGAAGGGGGGCTGTGGCCTGGAAGCCCCCCCCCCAGGGAACCTGGGTGTGGGAGAGGCCTCTCCACAAACCCCCGGTGTCCCAGGGGGCCCCCGAGCCCCCCCTGGGGCCTGGCTGTCCTGCCCAGCCCACCTGCTCCCACGTCTGCACCCCACGTGGCCCTGCTAGGGGGGGCGGGACCCCCGAGACCGTCTTCTCCCACCCGGCCCCAGCCCCTCGAGGGGACAGGAATTGGGGGCCACTCTGCTGTCCTCTGTATGCCTGCCCTCCACGTTGCTGTGTCAACGGCACAGGGGCACGGCCGGGAGGGAGGGGACCCCTCGGAGGGGACCGAGTGTGCCTCGTGGACCTGACGGCCCCCCCAGGACTGTCACAGAAGGTTCTGTGAGCCTCGTGGGCAAGCACGTGGCCCGCCAGGCCGGCAACCGCTCCTGGCACCCCCCGAGGCCCCCACCCGGCCCCCTGGGCCTCTGCAGGGGTCTCTGTGCTCTCAGCTCCCCCAGGTCTGAGCTGCCCTGCAGAAGCTTCCTGGGTTTCTGCCCCGTCCCTGCAACTAGATGGGTCCCCCCACAACGCCCACACCCCGGGTCCTTCCCACACCCCAGTCGCCCATCCAGCACCCTGGCCTGCAGCGGGGACCCCCGGGGAGGACAGGCAAAGGCTGGCAACCACAGGGAGGAGATGGCCCCCCGAGGAAGGTGCCATCATGTGCAACCCACCCCCACCCGAGCTGGGCAACACGCTCAGGCCTCAGGGATGCCGGGCAGGGAGGGGTCTCTGACGGACCAGTGTGACCCCTTCCCAGTCCTTTTTCGGGGTCTCTCGGGGGGCTTGCAGCTCCCCTCCTCTGGGGGTCTGGGGGCCTCCGGGCAGCAGCTCCTGGGACCGACGGAGGTCAGGAGAGTTCAGAAACGGCCTTTCTGGACGGGGTCAGCTTGACTGATGTGGACAACTGGCCCCGTCTCCGGGAGAGATTTCCATTCCAGCAGGAGTCACGGCAGGGCCTAGCGCGGGCTTCCCGGCAGGCAGGCGCGCGGGGAGATATTCCCAGATAAAGGGCATTCCTGGGCGCCCGCATCACCCTCCTGCAGCTGCCGGCCCGCGCCCTGCGCAAGTGGGCATGCCCCCCCTCTCCCAGGGCCCCCGGGGAGGCGCGGAGCACATAGCTTCCCCGTCACGCGCCAGCTGAGGGGCCCGGGCGGATTTGGCTGGGCGAGGCCGGGCCAGGGCGCAGGGCCTGTTCTGGGAGGTGAGGACAGGCAGAGATGGGAACAGCAGCTGGTCTGAGCCGAGGGCCTCCCGCAGGGCCCTGAGCCCGGTTTTTATTTTTAGGAGGCATGGGGACAAGCTTGGGGTGTTTACACACCAGGTCACCCAGGGACCTCGGGGAGACTCCAGTGGGTCACCCGGGTCTGGGGTTCGGGGCACAGGTGGTGCTGGGCGTGTTGGGCACGGTGTCCCCAGTGCACGCGGCCACACGGCACCCTGCGAGAAACAGGGTCCCTTCTCGGACGCCGGCAACCCTGGCCCCCCAGAGCCCGGGCTGAGCTGCCCCCTCCTCCAAGGAGAGACGCACAAACCCCTCACCGGGAGCGCCCCACGGGGGTGTCCAGCACGGTTGTGGGGAGAGGGAAACCTGAGCCCCCAACACTGGGCTCTGGAGCTCATGGAGGGAATCGGGTTGGGGGGAGACGGGGTTCTTTTCTTGAATAGAAAGAAAAGCAGCAGGAGGCCCCAAGGGAGGCCAGGCAGGGCCCTGGGAGCAGGGGCAGGCACCACGGACACACGGTGACATGGGACATGGTGACGAGGGGCCACGCTGGCTTCCAGCACCTCCTGACCAGGGACCCGACAGGCAGGGGCAGCGGCGTGGGGGGCTGGGGCCACGCACTGCGAAACGCCCCAGGCCCTGGGACTTGCTTGGAGAGGGGAGGTAGCCAAGGTTCTGACTGGAGGTCCCCCGGGTCACTGGAGGGGGTGTGCCGATGGCTGGCTCAGTGACGGGGTCAGGCAGGCCACCGCGAGCCTCACAGCCAGCCCGGGTCGGCCACCTCTGCAAACAGCCTGCCAGAGAGCAGCGGTCTCCGATGCCCTGGCCTGGCCGCGCTCTGCCACACCGTGGCCGTGTGAGGGACAGACTGTGACACGGGACACCCGGGGAGAGGAGGTGCCGGGTGCCCCGATGTCAGCTCCCTTGGAGACACCAGGGCTCCTGCGCCAGCCCGGGCCGCGTCTGCCCGCCCGGCGTCAAAGACAGGGCCTCGCAAGGGTTGGGTTGCCAGGTGGCACCACCTGTGGGAGACAGGACTCCTGCCCCTCTGCACCCAGGCTACACCCCACAGCTGTGCCTCTTTCCGGAAGCTTCCATTGAGCTAGCTCCTGGGCCCGGCAGCCCACGCGTGTGCCCCAGAGCGGGAAGCGCTCCCCTGCCGGGCGTGCCCAGGGCCTGCCAGCCACGAGGAGCCCGGCAGGGGCGCCTCCTCGGGTCTGAGGCTGGACGGCCTCTCGGAAACTGCAGGACAACTGAGGCCAGAATGGCGGAGGACCCTGGTGACCGCCCGCCACCTTGCCCACGTGGCCCCGGCGTGAGGCTCCCAGTGGGGGCCGGGTCTACACCGCAGGCCTCTCCTAACACGCTTGTGTTTCCAGGACCCTCTGATCGGGCTCTGGTGACCATCCCTGCTGGGGACCCCGGTCTCCCTACACCCCGCACAGGGACTCATCATCTATCCCCAGCCCAGGACCAGCCGCTGGCGTGGGTGCCGGGGCTCTCAGTGCTGTTCCGGGGAGCAGGCCCGCTCCCCACGGCCTGGCCAGACTCCCCGGAATCACCTGGGGGCCTCCAGGCCGACGCTGGAGGACAGGAGCTGTGTAAGCACATCCCCGCCGCCGGTCACCCGGGGTGGCGGCCGGGACAGGAGCGGGTAGCGGGTCCCCAGAGGGAACCTGCCGCTCCCCCGTCCGCTGGGGACATCGTGGCCGCTGAGGCCTCACTCCACCAGGAGCTGTGGCCTGGGAGTGGCCTCGTGAGCGCTGGGGTGGTGGCGTGGGCAGGGGCCACACACTGTCCCCGCTGATGGCACGGCCGGGGGCCGCCGGGCCAAGTGGGGGCCCAGCACTGGGGGGTCACCCGCCCTCCCGGGGCACCCCCCACCCACGCACACGTGCACCAAACCGGCGGGAAACGAGAGCTCCGCGGGCCCGGCCGGCCCTCCCCCTCTGGCAGCAGGCATGGGGTTTTATGAGTGCTACAAATCAGATATCACACGGTTTGGGGCTGACATGGTTTTTATAAGAATTATTTAGGGCCCTGGCCGCCGGTAAAGTCCCAGGGAGAGCCGGGGCCGGGCGCATCCAGCTGTTTGGCTGTCGGAATTCCAAACACTTCGTAAACCGAAGGTATGAAAGGCGAGCACCTTGTTCTGTTTAAGGGGACGCTTCACCCCTGCCCCGGCCTGCGCGGGGCCTGCCGGGAGCCCCTCCCCCGCCGGGCCGGGAGGGCCGCGCAGCTGTGAGCGCCGGCCGCACCACAGCCGGGAGTCAGTTTTGGGGTTCACCCCACTGGCCTCTGCCCCCCACCCCGAAGCAGCACCACCAGGGGCTCGAGCTCGGCCGCCCCCATCCGAGACCACACCGTGCCGCACCCCCCTAGTCTTTCAGGGTGTCCCCGTCCCGCTCGCGCCCCCAGTTCCACAGGCCGAGGCACCAGGCCTGCTCCGTGTCCGGCCCCGGCTGAGAGCTCACTGTCCGGGGCCTCCTGGTCCAGGGCCGGCCTGTCGGGCTGCTCCCCGCACCACGCCGAATGTTGCCATGGCGCGGAGACGGCGGTGGGGCGGGGATGGCGGCGTGGGCGGTCCCTGGCACGCCCGGGCTGCCTGCACGTGCTCCTGGTGAGGGGCCTGCGGCTCGAGGCCCTGCCGGTCAGCAGATGCTGGAGTTTCGGTTCTGGGACACGTGAGCGCGTCCGTGGCTGGCCACCTAGTAGCGTCTCCTTGCAAGACCGGAACGGACACCCCTTCCTTTACAGCGCTGCCAGTTACCCCCGGAGAGCCCAGCAGACCCTCTGCGATGAAGGGATGTGGGGACGCAGAGACAGGCGCCTTCCCGTGACCCAGGCGGGCGTCGGGGCGCAGGACCCTGGGAAGGGACGTGGGGACGCAGAGACAGGCGCCTTCCCGTGACCCAGGCGGGCGTCGGGGCGAAGGACCCTGGGAAGGGACGTGGGGAGCAGGGGCGCGGCCCCCCACCCCCGCTGGAAGAAGGAGGCTACTGGTGCTCGGCCTGCAGCCAGAGCGGGGGCCGGGCTCTCCCGGGGTGCCCCAGGCCAGGCCTCCGCCTCGGGGTGCTCTCGGGGGAGCTCTCGGGCTCTGCAGAGGCGACCTTGGCGTTCCTGGCCCTGCGTGGTGGTGGCTCGTGGCCCGGATGTGGGGCGTGGGACGGGGACCCCCGGGGAACCCACTGCCCACCGCCCGCCCACCCCACGCCTCCCACAGGTGACAGTGGCTCCGCTGCGGACCCCGGTCCTCACAGACACGCCCAGCAGGACAGTCGGCCAGGGGACCCTTCTCATCCGGCTTCCTGAGAATTCCATGCAGAAGGGCTGGGGGGTTTCTAGAATCTTCTGTCTCGTGTCTCCATGAGAAAGGACGGCCAGGGGCTTCCAGGGAGGAGGCGGCCGCGGTGTGAGGGACGCCTCCGGCCCCGACGCCAGCACCCGGCCTCCCACCTGGGTGCAGCCACGGGGCGGGCCACGGACGGGCCACGGGCACCCCCTGCGCAGGGGCACGGAGTGTGGGGACACGTGGGGCCGGCCTTGCTCGGACGGACGGAAGCAGGCCCTGCCGGCCGCCCGTCTGTCAGGACGTCAGGGCTCCGGCACCCGCGGAGGCCACGGCCAATCAAAGCCAGATGTGGCAGCAACAGAAAAGGCTGATTATTTTGACTAGGAAAAGCCCTGTTTACCGAGAAATAATGAGGCGACTTGGGGGGATGGGTGCTGGCCATGACCTCGGGCGGGGCCCCCACCGGGCAGCCCGTGGCTGGAGCCTCGCGGGGCTGCTGCCCCCCGCGACCGAGGGGGTGGACCCTGGAGAGCGGGGCCGGGGCTGCGGGTTCCCCAGGAACGCCTGTCCTCTTTCGCCCAGGCTGGGAAAGCCGGGTGTCCCTGCGGGGGGCAGGCGGTGGGGTGCAGGGCCCTCGCTGGGGAGACCGTCCTGCAGCCGGCTGGCGGGCGGGCGGGGTGTGCTAAAAGGGAATCATTCTTTGCCCTGAAGGAACTTACAGTCGGCGGCACCGTGGTGGGGGGAGGGCCGGCCGGTGGCCGCGCAGGGGAACAAAGCCCCCAGTGTGCTGTGCTGGCCGCCGCACAAAGGCCAGGGTGGGGAGCGGGGAGCGGCGGCTGAGGCTGGGAGGGGGCCCTGGGGAAGGAGGTGGCACACGGAGGCCCTGGGGCCAGCACCTCTGTCCATAGGGCCCCCCTCCACAACCCCTCGACGGAACAGGGGCCCGTCTGAGGCCCGGCCCGGCCCGGCCGAGCCCTGGGTCCACGGCCCGCTCCTCTCCCAGCTTCCGGCTGCTCCGCCGCCAGCCCTGCCCCAGCCCCCTGCACCTCACACGGCCCGTCCCTCCCAGGAGGTGGCCCGTCCCTCTGCCACCTTCAGGGACTTGAGGGACTGAACAGCCGTCCCCTGGGGGGGCGGCCAGAGCAGCCCCACGCCCGTGCGGCGGGCGAGAGGGGCGAGCTCGCCCCGGGGAATGTGCACCCCGAGTTCACGGCAACCCAGGGAAGCACCCCAGTGCCACTGGCGGCCGGTACGTGGCCCGTCCACACGGCGTGACGGCACGCGGCCGCGAGAAGGGACAAGGCAGGCCCAGGCTGGCGCGGCTGGGCCGGGAGGACTCTGTGCGCAGAGACAAGCCGTGAGACTCCATCTCCGCGAGACGTCAGTCCGGAGGCGGCGAGTCCGTGGCAACAGACCGCGGTCCGGAGGCTGCCTGCCGGGATGGGGGAAGCACAACTCGGGGTGCAGGGCTGCTTTCTGGGGTGCGGAAATGCGCCCCAATCAGTGACCTCAGACACTCAGCTCTGGGAACACGCCGCGCGGTCTAATGTACGCGTGAAATGGGCGGATCGTGCGGCGTGTGGCGTCTGTCTTTCGGGTCCCAGCCCCGCGCCAGGCTGTCTGGGCACAGCTCCCTCTGCGGGAAAGGGTCTTGCCAGGCACTTGGGGGGTCCCAGGACCCCTCTCTGTGTGTCAGGGACACAGGGTACTAGAGAGAGGTGCATCCCTGCCGAGGCAGGGGGCCTCCCCCGCCCTGAGCCTTGGGGCAGTAACGACCACAGGAGGGACGGGCCACCCAGCTGCCCCTTCTCGGGGCTCTGGGCCACCTGGGCGGGAGTGGGGCAGCCTTCCTAAACCCCTGAACCCCACCCACCCTGCAGCCCCTCCTGCCCACCCCTCCCCGCTGGCGTGCGGGGCCCTGGGAGGGAGGTGGGCCTCGGACTCAGAGTGGGGCTGCCTGCCCTCCGCCGTCCTGTGCTCCCCCGAGGTGTTGGGGTGGGTGGGGGCTCCGAGGAAGCCTGGGGCGACCAGGAAAAGCTGCGCACACAAGGCCCGTATACACACGCGGGCTTCCGCCTGGCGCCCACCCCAACTCAGACCTGGGGGGGGGGAGGGTGTCGCCTGTGGATTTGCACCTTTGGGAAACTGAGAACTCAGTTTGGGGCCCCCACCCTGCCCTCCTGCCCTGCCAGAAAGAGGCAGCTTTGCACCCTGCTGGGTCCACCTCGTGCTCGGCCGCGCCACGCACCAGCCGCTGGGGCTCTGCCCCCTGCCAGCCCCCATCTGGGGTCGATGCAACGGGGAGCCCCGTGAGGTCTGGGGGTGGGCGGGAGGGAGACCACGTCCACACACACCTGCCTCGGGTGACGGGCCCGCGACACCCCACACCAGGCCCAGCCTGCGGCCGGCGGCGCCGCCTGCGTGGGGGTGTGCGGGGGGGCCCAGCAGGGTCTGCACGGGCTGGGCCGGGGGGCTGGGCGGGAAGGCGGGTCTGGCGGCCGGCCGGGCGGCGGGAGAGGGGGTGGCGGCTGTGATGGATGTGCCTCCTCCGGTCAGGGGTCCCAGATGAAGGGTGGATCCCTCCTCCCCGGCATGAGTTAGGGTCCTCAGGGCTCCGGGCCCCATGAATCACTTCTCTCCGGAAAACAGGCCGACTCCGTCTCCCCGGCCCCTGCTTCCTGACCTCCCATCCCTCTAAATCAACACGGGAAGGTGGGGCTTGCCCGGGCCTTCACCCCGAGCGAGGGTGTCCCCTCCTGCCTGCTCTCGGCGGGGTGGGTGGCAGGGCCCTCGGAGGCCACCCGGCAGAGGGACGGCGGGACTCTGGCCCACGGCACAGCAGTGGACGCTGCAGTGGGCCCGGAGCCCACGGGGGGATCCAGAGGCCGGGGCCCCCGAGGCAGGCCTCTGCTGTCTGCTACCCGGATCTCGGGGCTGCCCGACCCTGCTCGGCAGGAAACCGCAGACACACACGCGTGGGGGCTGCCGCCCTGGCTCTGCGTGTGAGACCGCCAGTGGCCGCGCTCCCCCCACACATGCCCCCAGAGCAGCCCCCGTCCCCACTCCCGCCGGCCGGCATCCGGCCCCGGCCCCTCCTGGCAGCTGGGCCCCACTCTCCTCTGCTCCGTGCTGGGCCTCCCGGTGTCCCCGGGGCAGACGTCATGGCGGCTGCCCACCCACCCACGGCCTGGGCCCCGCCACACAGACACCGCCTGCCCTCCTGGACTCAGCTGCACACGCCTGGCCCTACGGGGCCTTCGCCAAGGCAAGGACTTGGGCTGCTCTGCCCCGGATCGGCCGGGCCAGGCCCACCGCGGCATCACGCGTGTCTTCCTGCAGCCGTGTCCACAGAGGCCGAGGCCCGGCGTCCACCCCGAGGTGGACGAGATGCCCCTGGGATGGCAGCCCCTGGGCTCCCGGGAACCTGGGGTGGGGGGAGCCATGGTGGGGAGCAGTGTGGTCCCCACCTCCCAGCCCCGGCTGGGGACAGAAGACTGGCCAGACACACCCGCACACGGGCCTCGTGCTCGGGTTTCCAGGGCTGTAAAAGCCGCCAGTGCACCATGGCCGTGCCGGGCTCCCACCCAGACCCAGGCCCTGCCCGGTGTGGCCAGGCGGGGACAGTGGGGGTCCCAGACCGCAGCCTGGCCCCGGCTCTACTGCAGACATGCATCGCGGAGGGGCCCCCGTTTTCTGCAGAAAGCACCGAAACCAAGGAAGGGTTAAGAAAACACAGGGCCCACGGGCCGCGCGTGGGGGTCGGGCGGGTGTGGGGGCTCTGGACCCCCCCTTTTGTGGAGAGGCTCTGGGAGGGGGGTCCAGAAACCCTCTGGAGTGGATGTGAGAGCATCATAGAGCCAGAAGTCAGACTACACATGCAGCTCGGGCCTCGTGGTGGGAACGCGGCCCAGCCGTCCAGACAAGAGGGCCGTGGGCTCCGCGCACAGTCGCTGGGAGACGGGGGGCTGCTGGTGCGGAGGACACTCACGCGGGACACCCCCCAAGTTCTCAGGGACGGCGGCTACGCCCGTCCTCCCGCCCTCCATGCTGGGACTGTCCTGAGACACCTCTTCCCCCACCCCTCCCTGCCCCTCTGCCAGCGGGGCCAGACCCAACCCTCAGCGGGGACGGGGCTCCTCACAGCACCCCCACGGCCCGCCGCCCCCCAGCGCCCACGCTAGCCCTCCTGCTCCCGCCAACGCCGCTGAGCGCGAGCGTGAGTGTGGACGCTTGGACCGTCTGAGCGCTCTCCCTGCTGTGTCTCATCGACCACAGCACAGCTCCAGCTGCACCAGGCCGGCCCGCGTCCCCAGCTGGGGCCGTGTCATCTCGGGGCCACCAAGCCCGCACCCCACACGCTCGTGAGACCCGGGCCCGAGTGTGCGTGCGTGTGTGCGTGGCGCAGCTGCGGCATGGGGCTGGCCGTCGGGCGGCCGAGAACAGCAGGACACGGAGCTCTGGTTCTTCTCCACAGCGAGACTTTTATTGGGGCTGTCAGGCCGCTAGGGACGCACCACCTGGGGCGCGCGTCCCTGCCTGCCGCCCGTCACAGGCCGAACCAGTCGGGCACGCCGCCGCGCCGGGGGTCACCACGCTGTCGCTGCCGCTCGTCCGCCATGAACTTGCTCTGCACTTCGTCGAGGGAGCCGGCCTCGGGGCTGCGCTCCTTCTCGGGAAACAGGTCTGGGAACGTGAAGGTCTGTCCGTGGGCCTGGGGGGGAGAGGACAGGCTGCAGCGGGGAGCACGGAGAGCTCCCCCCGCCCCCCACCTGCCGGGGGCCCACACGCCTCCCGCTCCGAGCCTGGGGCGGCGGGCGGCTCGCAGACCAGCCCCCGACCCTCCGTGCCCACGGCCGCGTCCCCGGGGTGGTGTCCCCGCCTGGCAGATGAACACCTTCCGGCCACCACCTCCGTCGGCCTCCAGCTTTTGTCTCGCAGCGGGAAGCCACTGCTCCGGGACAATGGCCCCTTTTCAGTGACATTGTCTCTTTACGGCATGGTGCCTGCTCCAGCCCTGGGCTCATTAAACGCAGCCCCGCAAAGCGCCCCCGTCCACCGGGGCGGGGCGGCCCGGTCAGGCTGGGGGGGGGAAGGGAGCAGGAGCGAGGCGCGTCGAGAACGGGGCGAACGGCGCCTGGTGCCAGGCCACGACGTTTCCCACCCCAAACACCTAAAGGCCTTCACCCACATTAAAGGCTGCCCACCCCCTCCCGCCGCCTGGGAGCTTGGCAAACAGAGTGCACACGGCGCACAGAGAGACCTGCACACGTAGCAGCCCATAAATCACGGCCGGCTTTGCACATTAACTGGCTTCGCGTCTCTCGCTGAGTGCTCAAGACGCGCCGGTGTCGGCGTGGGCCCGGGGAACCGGGCTGGACCCCGCCGGGGACGGAAGCCGGCCCACGCGAGGCGCCGGCTCAATCTGCTATCGGGGCGGTGTGGGGGGGGGAGGCCGGCACGCCTGTCTCCAGGCAGGTGAAGGAGGGCCCGGGACGCGTCGGCGAAGCCCTGATAAGCGCAATCTGTGCCGGGCACCCCCGGACCCCCGTCCTGCAAGGAATCTGGACGAGGGCGGGCCGGCAGCCAGGCGCGGTCCCACACAGCGCGCAGCCCGCACGCGGGGAGGGGGGCTCGCGGACCCGGCCCACGGCGCCCACCCGGGCAGCACCTACGTGGGGGGCCGGCCCGCAGAGGGGACTCGCTCTCGGGGCTCCACGGTTGTTTTTTTTTTCCTCCCTTTTTTTTAAAACACCCAAGGGCAACAGTTTACACGCAGGGCCGATCGCCCAGAACGGGGGATTTATGTTTAACGTGTCAAGGTGATTCTGCTGGTTTTCTGAGGCAGGAGGAACCCACAGTGACATCTGAAAATACACACACGGGGACGGCAATTTACAACGGCCGGGAGGCGGAGGCCGCGAGTGGGTTCCCGGGGGGGACTGCGCCTGTCGGGAGGATTCACCTCGTGCTTCGAAAAGCAAAGCCCCGACTCCTTCCAGAGAGGAGGCAGCGGGGCGGGCGCGGGCCGGGAAGGGGATGTCGTGAGAAAGCGCCGAGTCCGGGAAGCTGGGGGGCCCGTGCGCGGGGAGAACGTGCCGCGCCAGCCCGCCCGCCTGCCAGCTCGCCGCTTCCTGGGCAGTCTGTTCTGGAGCCGCCCTCCGGCCATGTGCGCCCTCCACTCAGACTCGCGCTGTGTAAACAGGCGCCCGCGGCGGGCAGGCACTCAATGCTCTTTTTGTTGTGTGGGGGCCCCCAGGACCGGCGGCCGAGGAGATGTTTATCGGGCTGTCAGAGGGAGAGCGCGAGGGCCCTGCCACGAGGCCCTTTCCACGGCAGGGCGGCCGCCTCGACACACACCCGCTGACCTGCCTTTCTGACCGGCCCTCCACGCCGGCCGCGACCAGGCGCCCCAGGGGAGGGCCCAGAGGGACGCGCTCTGGAGTGGGGGGGTTCTCGGCTGACAGGAGACAGGGCGGGGGGCGGGGGCTGCTGCCAGTCCCCGGGGCTCCTGGTGGGGGACAGGAACCAGGCGCCACAGCCGGTTCCCAGGCGGTGCAGAGCGCGCCAGGGCCGGGGGGCGGGGGCGGGGGGGGGGCACCCGTTACGAATTTCGATTTCGGAGTGGAGGGGAGCGTGCCCAGGGGGCCGCCGCTGGGCTCCCAGCTGCCCCTCCGCTCTCGGGCCGCCGGGACTTCCCGGAGGAAGACAGACGAGCAGGGCGGCAGCTGCAGACGCCAGACCTGGGAGCTGCCGAGTTCAGCTTTCACGAGTGAGGGGGGGCCGGGAGAAAAATGCGAGGGCTCAGATGACTCAAAAGCCACTTGTAACCGTAGCTCGCCTCTGAAGTGAGTCGTGGCGAATGCCTGCGCGGGGGCACGTGGACCCGCCTGCCGTGACAGAGACAGATGGGGCCCGATTTAACGCCCGGCACACAGAGGCCTTTATGAGGCCAACGGCTGCCCGCCCCACCTGACTGGCCGACTTCATGCACAGCAAATATTAGGCCAAATAATTACGGGGGCCCCTGTTTAGAACAACAAATGCGACTGTTTTTCAGAAAAAGCTGACACGCGGGCTTGGTCTCTTAACCAACGGCCTCCCAATTCCCAGCAGGGGCAGGGCCCGGGGAGGCGGTTTCCCCATAGCGCCACTGCCATCTAGCGGCCCCGCCACGGGCTCCTGCCTCCATGGCAACTGGAGGGCCCCCCCATCCCCGCCTGGCTTTCAAACTCGGGGGGCCAGCTTAGGGACCCTGCAGAGGGAGGTCTCCCCGGAAGAGTCCCACAGAGGTGTGATGCCGTGCCACGCCAGCTGCCCACGGTCAGAAGGACTCTGCCCGGAGGAGGAGCCCGGGGACGCAGCCCGCAGGGCGCTACCCACTGGACTTCTCAGTCCAGAGAGGAAGCACATCCGGTTCACCCTGGACTCAAGGCGAAGAGCCCAGAAGGAGGCTCTGAATGTGGGGGTCTCGCTGGAACCGGGCCCAGGTTGCTGCAGTAAACGCAGGCCAGGCAGCAAGGGGCGTGGGGGACCCTTCCTCCCCAGAGTCGTGGCCCGAGGCTCCACGAAGCACAGGCTCGCAGGGCCAGCCTGGCGGAGGCAAGCCCTGGGGAGCCCCGGGTGTGCGGGCCAGCGGCGCAGGGGGACAGAACTCAGGCTGGGCCCCAGGACACCCCAGACCTGCCTGGGCTCTGAGACCAAGCCCCCCCCCCCCCCCCCC
>VSMF01013862.1:0-19530 GCA_008750915.1 Microcebus jonahi | reverse complement strand
GGATGGACAACTTTAAAGCAAAACCAGTCACATAGATACCAGGTTTTTCCCCTTGCCTTTTAAATTATGCTAATTGACACCTAGAAAAACAGGGAGGGGGGGGGTCTCTCCCGAGTCCTCTGTCTCTGCTTCCCTCCTCTCCTCTCCAACTTTGCCAGGCCCGGAATGGCGGCCCCCAGCCTGGTAGGCCCTTTTTAGTTTTACTTCTGTTTTGGAAAGTATTACGTCTAGGAGGTTTGCGGCCTGGACCTTCAGGGTGGGGTGGTCTTCTCAATCCTAGTAGAGAGGAAACTTACTATGTTTGCTGCAGACTTCCAGAGGCGGGGGGCTGCCTGAAGGCCACCTGGCGCGTGTCGGGGATGGCCGGGTCTGAGGGGACAGAGGGCGGGAGGGTGTGTGTGGAGGCTGCGTAGGCAAGGGCAGTGGCTGCTGTTCCTAAAGGGATGCTCAGAGAGATTTTGAAGGTAAGATATGATGGGTAAGATTATGGTGAGAGATTAGAGGTAGCAGAAAGAAACACGCCATGTTCAGAGTAGATGGTCAAAACGGGTCCCTTTGCCACCCACCCCGGAGCAGCCCAGACCCCCTTCTTTTGTCGTCTGAGCCAGGCTCGGGCTCTGGGGAAGGAAGTAGGACTTGAGAAGCAGATTTGGGCTGTAGGAATTAGGGCCAAGTTTCCGATGCACCTGGAATGAGGGCTGGATCAGCCACTCCTGAGAACCTACCGTCTGCGTGGTACAAAGAACCCAGATGTGGAATCCAACAGCTGGACTCGAGTCCTGGCTTTAGCGTGTACTAGTCCCGTTAGCACACGTCTCCCAGCCCCAGGGCCCCTGTCTGTGAAGTGAGGGTCACGGTGGAGAAACTTCCACCGCACGGCCTTGCTGTGAGCAGCAGGTAGGCTCCCGGGTGGGACGTGACTCTGCAGGCATTCAGTGGTCTTTGCAATGTTTGCTGAAATGGACTCTGAACCAGGAAGTGGAGCCCCAGGATATGTTGTCTGGGCTACATGGATGTCTGGGCTACATGGATGTCTGGGCTACATGGATGTCTGGGCTACATGGATGTCTGGGCTACATGGATGGCTAGGCAGTTTTCTAAGACAATCAGGTTCGAAACTAAAAATGACATGGGATTGAGGGATGCTCAGAGAGACTCCCAAGATGAGACGCACGAAGAGGCATCGTGGATCAGCTGCTGAGCCCCGTGCAGCCTGCTTTTGTGGGTAGGGAGCGTGGCTCACCATCCGCCTGCTCCTGATCCCAGACCTGCTGACTATTGATAGTTCAGTGACCTAAGCTTCTCAACCTCCAGTTCCCAGCAGTAAACCAGGAATAAAAACAGTGGGATGCCATAAAGTGGTTGTGAGGACTAAACTAAGATTAATCATACAAAGCCCTTGTTCATCATCTGTCATAAAGTACTTATTTTATATATATAATATTTTATTATTATTATTATTTTGAGACAGAGTCTCACTCTGTTGCCCGGGCTAGAGTGGTATGGCGTCAGCCTAGCTCATGGCAACCTCAAACTCCTGGGCTCAAGCGATCCTCCTGCCTCAGCCTCCCGAGTATCAGGGACTACAGGCATGCGCCACCATGCCTGGCTAATTTTTTCTATATGTATTTTTAGTTGTCCAATCAATTTCTTTCTATTTTTAGTGGAGATGGGGTCTCGCTCTTGCTCAGGCTGGTCTTGAACTCCTGAACTCAAATGATCCGCCTGCTTCAGGCCTCCCAGAGTGCTAAGATTACAGGTGTGAGCCACTGTGCCTGGCCTATATTTTGTTGTTATTATTCCTGACAACTTAGAGGTGAGAAATGGAGGCTGGTTGATGACCACTTTCCTTCCCTCCCTCCCCTTCCGTTCCCTTTCCTTCCCGCTCTAGGGGTGAGGGGAAATGTGCTCTAACTTTGTTGAAAGATCAACTCACATTTAAGGCAGATGAATAATAGAAAAGTTTATTTGCCACGCGCATGGGGAGAGTCACAGAGTGATTCCGCAACATCCCAATGGGATCCAGATATTTTTATACACGCCTTTTAGAGGGGAGGGGGGAAGATGAGTATTGATGATCCTGTGTAGGGATCTGGTGCTAGGCAGGATAAATGGATGGGGAAAACAGATTGACTTATAAATGATTCTCTTAGCAAATTCACCTGAGAGACAGGTATTCTATTTAAATGATTTGAGCCAGGTCTGATTGCATTCTTGATCCTCCTTCCTGCAATATATTGAGTTAACAGGGAGAGGAAGGGAAGTCAGTTGCCCCCTTTGATATTTTTATTGGTCAGTAGATAGAGGGAAAGCCCCCTCCAATGCATTTTTCATCTCGAAGGACCTGTAATTCAAAATATTCTTTATACCAAGGAATCATACTATGGGGTAAAATTTCCTGAGCTCCTTCACCACCCACTCGACAAATTGAAGAGAGTATTTACTAAGCATGGCTTTCTTAAGAATAGATGGTAAATCAGCTCGTGAGACGATGTTCTGTAGTGACTTAAAGCATCATTTGGTGGGTCCTGCAGATGGGCTTGCAACCCTTGCGCTGCTAATTTCAGTCCTGTTACTTTGGACGAATTACTTTCTCTCTCTCAGCCTCAATTTCCTCATCAGTGAAGAGGTCCTTCTCCATTGATGCAAGTATTTTTTTTTTTTTTTTAAACAGAGTCTCACTTTGTTGCCCAGGCTAGAGTGAGTGCCGTGGCATCAGCTTAGCTCACAGCAACCTCCAACTCCTGGGCTCAAGCAATCCTCCTGCTTCAGCCTCCCGAGTACCTGGGACTATAGGCACGTGCCACCATGCCCGGCTAATTTTTTCCTCTATATATTAGTTGGCCAATTACTTTTTTAATATTTATAGTAGGGACGGGGTCTCGCTCTTGCTCAGGCTGGTTTCGAACTCCCGACTTCGAGCCATCCGCCTGCCTTGGCCTCCCAGAGTGCTAGGATTACAGGCGTGAGCCACTGTGCCCAGCCCATCGATGCGAGTATTAAATGAGATGATGCATGTAGTATTTATAGATGTCACGTCTCCTGGGAGTCTACCTACCTCGTGTTTTGCACTGGTGGAAGTAACAGTGGAAGGTATAGCAGCCTTCCAGGGTGGGGACACCACTAAAGAGGCAGGCCGGACTTTAAAGCAAAATATTAAGATAAATGAGGATCTGTAAGACCTAACTCTGGGAGAAGCTTCTCCCTGGGAGAGAGTTGTTGATAAAGTACTTAAAATTCTGTCCTCCTGTCTGTTCCTACCGTCATTGCTTTGTTTGTTGATGATGATGATGGCATGCCGCATTTCTGTGCAAGCTTAGAAAAAACTCCCCTGTGGGGCGCGGTGTTAACGCCATTACAAGATGGCGCCGGCTTCCTGGCCACACCTGTACCACGAGACTGATAAACAGGGTGAACCGCACAGGTGTAGGGCTTTTTCCTGTCTCTCAGCAAGTATGCTAATGAGGGCTCTTGCGTGGGCCAGCCTATATAAGCCCGCTCCGAGAGCTCCTCAGAGTCTTCCGCATCATGTAAGCTTAAAGGGATCCTCAATAAAGCGCTGTCAGAAGAACTCCGGTTGCCGCGTCTTCCTTGCTGGCGAGGCGGGCGCGACACAAAAGTTTGAAGTGTTGTTGAGGAGAAATTGTTACACATAAAACCAATAGAGGATAAAATAAAACAAATGTAATCAAGTGCTGAATATTGTGGAACCGTTAACAGATGCGTCAGAAATTTAGAAAAGGAGAGATCACTATGTTTGAAGTGATTAAGGAAGACTTCCTGGAGGGTCCTGAATTTGAGGATGGGTAAATTGGAAGAGGCAGGGGAAAGTTTTACTAAAACTTCCTCTGTTCCTTTGAGATGTATATGTATCTCCTACAATTCCATTGTCTTTCTCAAGGACCTGAAAGCTACCACTTTGAAATGTAAACATCAGGAAGGATAGGGCTCCCAGCTCCCAGGCTTTGTGGGAGGAAATAATCTTAACTTTAATAATTGCAAACTAGCAAACACAACTGGCTTAATCACATTTACACTGACTAATACTTGGTATTTTTTTTCCTCTTTGCTTCTAATTTGGCCTCTGCTTGCTCCCTCTTCTTACTTTCTCATTCTCTCCATAAAATGCTCAGTCACTTCTGTGCATGCCAGAATGGAGTTCAGTTCTTTTCTCTACAATCAGTATTATTGCATAAAAACATTGTGAACTAAAATAGAATCTTAAGAACCTTAGCTGACTAAATTCACATCCTTGTGGCCAAGGGGATCCCAGAAAAATCTTAAAGCTTAGTTTCTGGCCACAAGAAGGAAGGTCAGATATGCCTATCACACCCCTTTCCCTTTGGAGATATTCATTGTAGCAAAAAAATACTAAATGATTAACTATCCTAAGGCTATGCAAGATGAAGCTTAAACCACACCTGCAGACCATCAATTTACTCCACAGATCACTAGAGTTTCAGTAAATGTCTGGTAGCTTATCTCTGATTAACAAGGATCTTTATCTTAAGTTAAAATATCCTAAGCCTTTAGGAAAACCTTCATATATTTAACCAATTACAAATCAAAGAATTTTTAACCCACCTATAACCTGTAAGCCCCCTCTTTGAGATGTTCCAACTTTTTATGTCAAACCAATGTATATATGCCCTTCACATACTGACTTAGGATCATACATGTAATTCCTGTCTCTATGAATGTATAAAACTACACTGCAACCCAGGCACCACAAGCACATTTTCTCAGGCCCCATTTTTTTGTTTCAGGAAATTATGAGAGTACAAACATTTTGGTTACATTTTATAACTTTGCCTCTCCCTAGCAAGGGTAAGAGCCATGCCCTTCCCCTCTACAATGCTCACCATGTCCTTTAGTTGTGAGTTTACCTCTCCCAAACCCCTAATCCCTGGAGAATATTACTACTATGTGAGCATGCTAGTGTTAATCAGTCAGTTCCAATTTGACGGGAGGTACATGTGGAACCCATTTTTCTGATCTTGTGTTACCTCACTTCAGATAAGGGGCTAAAGCTCAACTCAGGGAAATATAGATGTGATATATCACTGTTGTTTCTTAAAATTGAGTAGCATTCCATTGTAAACATATACCAAATTTTAATAATCCACTCATGAATCGACAGGCACTTGGGTTGTTTCCACATCCTTGCAATAGCGAATTGTGCTGCCAAAACATTCAAGTGCAGATGTATTTATTATAGAAAGTCTTTTGCTCTTTTGGGTAGATGCCTAATAGTGCTATTGCTGGATTGAATGGTGTTTATATTATTAGCTCTTTGAGGTATCTCCAAATTTTTTTTCCACACAGGTTGCACTAATTTGCAGTCCCACCAGCAGTGTAAGAGTGTTCCTGTCTCTCCACATCCTTGCCAGCATTTGTTGTTTTGGGAATTTGATATAGGCCAATCTCACTGAGGTTAGGTGATATCTCATTGCGGTATTGATTTGTATTTTCTTTAATGATTACAGATGTTGAGCATTTTCTTATATGCTTGCTGGCCACTGTTCTGACATTTTTTTGAAAAGTTTCTGTTCATTTCCATTGCCCATTTATTGATGGGGTTGTTTGATTTTTCTTATTGATTCTTTTAAGTTCAAGATAGATTCTTGTTATCAGACCTTTATCAGAAGTGTAGAGAGAAAATATTTTCTCCCATTTTGTAGGATGTGTATTCCCTCTAATGATACTTTCCTTGGCTGTGCAAAAGCTTCTTAATTTGATCAAATCCCATTTACTTTGTTATGGTTGTTGCTGTGGTAATTGCATTGGGGATCTTCTTCAAAAATTATTTGCCTAGGCTATTCTTTGAAAGGGCCTTCCCAACATTTTCTTCTAGAATTCTTATGGTTTCATGCCTTAGGTTTCAGTCTGTTATCCATCTTCAGTGGATTTTTGTGAGAGGTGAGAAGTAGGGATCCAGTTTAATTATTCTGCATGTAGCTATCCAGTTTTCCCAGCACCATTTATTGAAAAGAGATTATTTTCCTCAATGTATATTTTTGTCTACTTTGTCAAAGATTAGATTACCATATGCAGATGGCTTCATCTCTGGAATCTCAGTCCTGTTCCAAAGATCTATGTCTCTGTTCTTGTGCCAGTACAAAGCTATTTTAATTATTATAACTTTGTAGTACAGATTGAAGTCTAGCAAACTGATACCTCCCAGTTTGTACGTTTTACTTAAGATTGCTTTGGCTATATGTGTTTTTTTCTGGTTCCATACAAAGTGTAGAATTATTTTTTCTAGATATGTAAAGAATGATGGTGGTACTTTGATGGGGATTACATTAATTCTGTAGATCACTTTAGGTAGCATTGACATTTTAACAATATTGATTCTACAATCCATGAGCAAGGTAGATTTTTCCATGTGTTTACATCTTCTACAATTTGTTTTTTTACTATTTCATATTTCTCCCTGTATATGTCTCTCACATCTTTCATTAAATATATTCCCAGAGATTAAATTTCTTTGGGGCTATAGTAAAAGGTATTGGGTTTTTGATTTGAGTTTTGGCTTGAGTATTATTGACATATATGAATGCCCCTGATTTGTGTCTATTGATTTTATAACCTGAAACTTTACTGAATTCATTAATCAATTCTAGGAGTCTCTGGGACAAATCATTGGGGTTTTCTAGATATAATATCATTTCATTGGCAAAGAGCCAGAGTTTGATCTCATTTTCCACTTTTTTTTTTCTTGTTGTTGTTGTTGTTTGTTTGTTTTGAGAGAGAGTCTCACTTTGTTGCCCAGGCTAGAGTGAGTGCCATGGCATCAGCCTAGCTCACAGCAACCTCAATCTCCTGGGCTCAAGCTATCCTACTGCCCCAGCCTCCCGAGTAGCTGGGACTACAGGCATCCACCACCATGCCCGGCTAATTTTTTGTATATATATTTTTAGTTGGTCAATTAATTTCTTTCTATTTTTAGTAGAGACAGGGTCTCGCTCAGGCTGGTTTCGAACTCCTGACCTTGAGCAATCCATTCGCCTCGGCCTCCCAGAGTGCTAGGATGAAAGGCGTGAGCCACTGCAGGCCTGGCTATCATTTTCCACTTTTTAGATGCCCTTAATATCCCTCTCTTGCCTAATTGCTATAGCTAGGAATTTGAGAACTACATTGAATAGAAGTAGAGATAGTGAGCATCCTTGTCTAGCTCTGGTTCAAAGTGGGAATAGTGTCAGTTTTCCCCCATTCACTATGATATTGGCCACAGGTTCGTCATAAATGGACTAAATAATTTTAAAGTATGAGCCATCTATTCCTATTTTGTTACGAGTTTTTATCATACAGTTGTGTTGGGTTTTTTCAAATATTTTTTGTATATATTGAGAGAACCATATGGTCTTTGTTCTTGCTTTTATTTATTAGGTGAATTACTTTTATAGATTTGCATATGTTGAACTAGCCTTGCATCCCTGGAATAAAGCCCACCTGATCATGGTGGATTTTTTTTTTTTTGATGTGCTGCTGAATTCTATTTGCGAAAATTTTGTTGAGGATTTTTTCATCTATATTCATGAGGAATATTGGTCTGTAATTTTCTTCTTTTGTTTCATCCTTTCCTGTCTTTGGTATCAAGGTGATATTGACTTTATAGAATGAGTTAGGAAGGATACTATCCTTCTCAATGTTGTGGAATAATTTCTGTAGTATAGGTATGAGATCATCTTTGTATGTTTGGTAAAACTCTGAAGTGTAGCCATATGGTCTGGGACTTTTCTGTTTGGGGAGGTTTTTAATTCCTGCTCCAATTTCTGAGCTTGAAGTTGGTCTATTAGAAATTCTATTATCTCCTGGGTGAACTTAGAGAGGTTGAATATTTCTAG
The DNA here is from genome assembly GCA_008750915.1 of Microcebus jonahi. Classification (NCBI taxonomy): domain Eukaryota; kingdom Metazoa; phylum Chordata; class Mammalia; order Primates; family Cheirogaleidae; genus Microcebus; species Microcebus jonahi. The sequence continues at coordinate 11,680 of VSMF01013862.1, read as the reverse complement.
GAATTTGTCCATTTCCTCCTCGTTATGTAGTTTTGGGGCAAATAGTTTTTTATAGTAATCAAAATATATGTTTTGTATTTCTGTGGTATCTGTTGTGACCTCTCCTTCTTCATTTCTAATTGAGTTCATTAGAGTCCTTTCCTTTAAATTTTTCTCAATCTAGCAGAAGGTCTGTCAATTTTGTTTATTTTATCAAAAAACCAGCTTCTGGTTTTGTTGATTTTCCATATAATTCTCTGGTTCTCAATTTCATTTAGTACTGCTTTTATATGAGTTATTTCTTTTCTTCTACTAGAATTGCAATTGGTTTTCTCTTACTTTTCCAATTCCTTGAGTCTATTTATTAGGTTGTCAGTTTATTAGCACTCTGGTTTTGGGCTGTGAACATTTATTGCTATTAGTTTTCGTCTCATGTATGTTTTTTTCTTTACCCCATAGGTTTTGATAAGTTGTGTCTCCATTATCATTTATTTTGAAGAACTCTTGATGTCTCTCTGAATTTTCTCCTTGACCAAATAAATATTCCATAATACATTGTTTAGTTTCCTTGACATTGTGAAGCAGTGAGTATTTCTGTTGGAATTGAACTCTAATTTTATACCAGTATGGTCAGAGAAGACACATGGTATAATTTATATATTTTTTTAAATGTTGCCTAGTATGTCATCAATTATGGAAAAATTCCATGGTCTGCTGAGAAGAATGTAAATTCGACTTTATTTGCAAAGAATGTTGTGTAGAAATCTGAAAGACTCTTTTGTTCAAGAGCTCTGTTTAAATACATTATTTATTTGCTTATTTTCTGTTTGGAGGATCTGTCCAGTTCATTTAGTAGAGTGCTTAAGTCCACTGCTAGTATGGCATTATTGTTTAACACACTAGTTAGATCACACAAGGTTTGCTTTATGTAATTGGATGCTCCTGCATTGGGTATATAAATATTAAGAACTGTTAAATCTTCTTGTTGGATCTTCCCTTTCACTATTACATAGTGGCCATCTTTAACTTAACCTTTTTTTTTCACTTTTGCTATTTTAAAGCTTGTGTTATTTGAAAATAGTATAGCTACCTCAGCTTTTTTTTGACTTCCTTTTGCCTGGATGATAGTTTTCCATCCCTTGACCTTGAGTCTGAAAGCATCTTTGTGTGTTAAATGCATTTCCTGTAGACAGCATATGCTAGGATTGTGGATTTTTATCCACTGTGCCAGTCTATGGCTCTTCAGAGCACAGTTTAAGTCATTCACATTTATTGAGAGTATTGAAAATTGAGGAAGATTTCCATTCATATTGTTGGTTGAAATACTATTGTTTTGTTTTACTCCTTGTGCTGTCATGCAGTCCAAGTTCTAGCCTTTAACTTTTGAATGATTTCACTTTGAGGAGAGTCTATTCTGCTATTTGGTGTGTAAGGCAGTTCTGAGTACTTCCTGTAGGGCTGGTCTGGTATTTGCAAATTCCTTAAATGATTGCTTGTCTGAGAAGAACTTTATTTCTCCCTCATAGATGAAACTTAATTTTGCTGGATAAAGAATTCTGGGTTCTTACTCTGTTTAAGTAGATTAAGGATAGGCATACAATCCCTTCTGGTTTATAAGGTTTCAGTTGAGAAATCTGCAGTTAGTCTGATAGGCTTTCCTTTGTAGTTTATTTGTTGCTTTTGTCTCATAGCACAGAGAATTTATTCTTTTGCATTTCCTTTGGTCAGCTTAATAACCACATGTTGAGGTGATTGCCTTTTCCCGTTGAGTCTCCCAGGAGTTCTGTGTGCTTCTTATATCTGGATGTCAATATTTCTGGCCAAGCCCGGCATATTCTCCTCCAGTATTCTGTGAAATGTGTTGTTCCTGCCTTGTGAATTTTCATCTTCTCCCTCTGGGATTCTGATTAGTATATTATTTGGCTTCTTTAGATAATCACCATTTCTTGTATGTTTTGGTCTTTTCTCTTGTTTCTGTGTTCTCTTTCTTCCTCTAATTGGTTTAGCATGTAGGAATTATCTTCAAGCTCAGAGATTCTTTCCTCTGCATGATCCATTTATTTCTTGAGGCTTTCCACTGTATTTTGGAGTTCCTTAAATGCCTCCTTCATTGTCACAATTTCGGTTTGGTTTTTCCATAGTATTTCAATTTCTTTGGAGAATTTTTCATTCATTTCCTTAATTGTTCTTATGGTTTCTTTATGTTTGGATTCTATTTTCTCTTCAATCCCATTGAGTTTTCTAACAATCCATATTCAGAATTATTCCTCTGTCAGTTTAATCATATCATGTAAGTTGATGTCAGTTGAAGAAGATATAGTATTTTCTTTTAGAGGTGATTTTCTCTCTGATCTTTCATGTTTCCTTTGTTCTTTTGCTGATTCTTTCTCATCAGGCTACTTTGTCAAGGACCGGAAGTGGTGGGACTGGTTTGTGTACTAAATTCTGGGACTTCAAAGGGACATTCCTTGGCAGAGCTGGGGAGATGTGCTGTGGTTATGTATTTTCTTAGAGGAGTTTTAGCCTGTTAGGTTATCTTTGACCTGTTGTCTTCATCTTCTTATTACAGAGTTTCATGAGTTTGGATCTCTTGCTTAGACACCCTGGAGTTGGATCACTCTTGTGCCTGTGAGTCTGCTATCAACCACAAGTTTGAGGTGGGAGGCATTATGTTGGACTATGAGTTTACTCTCTTTTGTTGATTGTGGTTTGTGTGGAGGAATTAGTTATCAAGGTATTTCGATACTTTGTATTTTGCTTGTACACCCCCAAATAGGATATACAGTTATCTCTGTCTTTGGGGAATGTCATGTCATTCCCAAGGATTCCTTTAGCCCTGTTACCACTTTAGGTGGGGTGAGAAGAGCAACAGGTATTGGTGATTCTAAGAGAGAATACTTCAGACCTTGCTTGATCTGTAGATAGGGGGAGCTGCTAATATGTTATTCAGTTTTATTTTGTCACTCTTGCAGAGCAGCTCCTGCTTGGGGGTGTCAAATGGTGTAATTGTTAAGAACTATGGTCAAGATTTTCCTTCCCGAGCTATAAGCCCCTAAGTTGGCAACAGCCTGGATGCCATGGGAAGGCCCTTGTGTTCTGATCTTATCAGATGATCAAAACCAATCCGCTGTATGTAGTCATCAATCTGTCCCCTTTTCCTTAGTTGTGAGATCCCACATACTCAAGCTAGTCATATGGGGAAAGTGACTTTTCTCATTTTTCCCTTCCTTCCAGGGCTGAGTCTGTCTTGGTGGGCTGGCGGAGAGGCATTGTATGAGACTGCCACAAGTCCCAGCCTGTAAAACTTCTTTTCTTGTTTTCCCCCTCCTTCAAGGGCAAAGTCTGCAATGCCAGAGTGGAAGATAACCCACTGGCCTGGAGGAAGGGCACTTCCTAGGGCTACCAGTGTCTCAGCCCAGGAAGTGTTTACTCTTATTACTTCACTCCTTCAAGGGTAGGGTTTATCTAGTTGGTATGTAACATAAACCACAGGGCTGCTGGAGAAGCCCTGGCCAAGGCCACTGAGTGTCCCAGACCAGGGAGCAGCCTGTCTCGCTACTCCGCCCCTGCAGATGTGCGGTCAAGTCCCTTCTGCATGAAACACCAGTGGCCTGGTCACAGCCAAGGGCTGGCTGCCATTCCAGTGGGTCTCAGCACAGATAGTAGGCTCCCTCACTACTCCGCACTTCCAAGGGATGGGTCTATCTTTTTGGCTTGCAGCACCAGCTACCAAGTCACAGTAAAGATGTGATCACTGGCCTCAGCTTGAAAAGCAGCCCTGATAGGCTGCTACTACACCCTTTTAGTGGCCAGTGGTGGAGAGGAAGTGAAGAAGAAGTAGTAATAATAAGCTATGGGTTTTGGCTTGAATAATGGCCTCTTTCTCAACTCTTCCCAGGGCAGAGTCTGTCCCTTTGACGTGAAGCACCTGAGCCTGAGTCACAGGAAAGTGTGAGTGGCTATGTCTCCCCATGTCACAGCTGGAAAAGTGGTCTTCTTCACAACTCTGCCCTGCTAAAGCATGCTCTGTTCTTTTGGCACGAAACACAGATGGCTGGGTGGGATGGGAGACCACCCGTGTACACCTGGCGATTCGGCCAAGAAAGCAACCTCTCTCCCCCTTTGGCTCCTTAAAAGGTGGAGCTTCAGCCGTCAGCACATAAAGATCAGTGGGAGGGTTGGGAGATAAAATGGCTTCTCTTGTTATTACCCTCCTCCAAGGGCCAGACCTGCTCATCTGGGCTAGGGTACAGGGAAAGTCTGAAACCATTGCTAGAGCAAACTGCCACAGCATTTTTAGGCTATGGACTCTCAAATTGGCAGTTTCCCACTCACTGAAAGGCAGCGCCGGAGGCACCTGCATGGTGGATAGCTGGGCTGGGTTTTTTGGGCAGTCTCCAAGATCTGCCCACTAAGCCCACTGTTTCCCTAACACACTGACTTAGATGCAGGGATCTACACTCCGTCCCACCCTGAACCAGCCAAATATTCAGTGGTTTCCGAGGGCAGAACCTCCTTTAAAGTGTCCACCTCCCTTGTTCTGGTCCTGGCAGCTTCCTGAAGTGAGATGCCTGTCACCAAGCTCCCTCCTGTGGAACCGGGAAGAGTCTGCTCACCTCAGATCCTCCCTCACCCAAGGCAGGTTCAGCACAGCACATAGGATTGTTCAAAATATTTCCCATTCCTGTCTCTATTCCACACAGCCCATCAGTCCACGCTACAACTTCGCACCAACTTCAGGTGCTTTCCTGCCTGCAAGGGTGTGGAGGTCGGAGGAGAAAGAGTCGTCTCCCTGTGGGTCAGATTGCACTGCCCCTGCTAGCCAGCCAATGGGTGCGGCCATCCCATGCTCCACTCCCTATTGTATATCTGGCACTCTCCAGAATTTGTGGTAGATTCTCTGATTCACCTTATTTTTTTCCCCAGTGCTGCTTGTCCCTTGCTGCTTCTCTGCAGGTTCACGAAGCTGATCCTGTGGTAGTGTGATTCACTTGCGTGTATTTGTCTATGTTCTTCACCTCCTACTCTGAGAGCAGGGAGCCAGGAGGTCACCACTAATACACCATTTTCCTGTTATTCTTCTCAGGCCTTTTTGAGACCATGTTCTCTGGGCCAGTCACACACCTTCAGGTCAGAATAAACCTCTTTTTTTATATATATTTTTTATTTTGGCATATTATGGGGGTACAGATTTTAAGGTTTCAATAAATGCCCATTCCCCCCTCCCCCCACAAGTCAGAATAAACCTCTTTATAATTATTTCACTGAGTTTTTTTTTCTATTAACACTGTTTTCACCAATTTGACTAATATATAGCTTTGTCCATCTTTGACAGACAACACTGGTATCAAATTTAAAGTGTATATTATGAATGTCTTGCCTCAAAGAACATATCACAACATGTGTATTTTTATAAAATTTTACTTATTACATAATAAGAGTAATCAGCATTTACTATTACCATATTTATGTAACAGCGGCAAAGGCCTGACAAATAGCAATGGCTGTCTCTTGAAAATCCCCTTAGCCTTTTTGGGAATGAAAGCCTGCATTACTGATGGAGGCCAATAAGCAAAGAGGCAGACAAGTGTTCTTTGTCCTTTGTTTTCTGGTATCTTAAACCACAGGGGATAGTTCAATGGAATTGTCTGGACAGTGATCACTAGATTGTCATTATTGGAGGTGCTATAGTTAAACAGCAATAGCCCACAGCTCACTTTAAAAGCTCAGTATTTCAGCTTAAAAGGAAGATGATGGTACCTTAAGATGAGTGTCTGACATCCTCCTCATTTGCCACCAAATTAATAAACTTCTCCATTCTTTTCCTCAAACCACTTGTCCTTGTTCCTCATTCAGCAGAAGGGACAAACACCTAACTTTCTGTAACATTTACTTTCACTGTAAAGTTGTGAAAATTCATATTTATTCACTTTTTAAAGGATTTATTCATGTCTTAATGGTGTAGGGATCATAAGCCAACATTTGTGAAATTATCTTGGACTTTTCCAGTTGCAAGATTATCACTTCAACTATGAGAATGAATTCCTCACATGTCAGCCTTTAAAGCAGGAAAGAGAGAAGGAATATGCACAAAGGGAGGTCTTCTAACATGTTTGACTTTTTTAGAAAAACAACTAGGAAACAAGTAAATATTTTTTTATAAAATTGGAAACAAGCTTCTTTTACATCATATTGGCTAGAACTAGGCAACATTACCACCTTTAAGCCAGGGGATGGGGTGACTTTCCTTGAAATTAGAGATCTTTCCCAATATCTGAACAAAACCATATTCCCTACTGATAAAAAGGAGGAGAGTAGGCATGGGCTTTGGGTTAAAAATGAACAGTATGTTCCATAATTATTAAAAAGTAGGTTTTTCACTCAAATTGTTCTCTTTTCCGTCTCTCTTGAACTGATGCCTAATTCTCAAAGAAAGAATAGGCATGTTATGTAAAGAAGTTAATAGAAACAAAATGAACTGATAGGGTGAGAAGCTGAAAATTGTAGTATTTTTTTTTGCCAGCAGTTTTGATAGTAAACTCAATACATCAGGGCTTGTAATACTGGCCACTGTTAGACACTTCATGATGGTTGGCATGCATTAAGACCAGTCATCTATTCCTTCAGTGGTCATCAGCAATGTAGTTGAAAATTTTCTGTTGGCAGCAAATGGGAGATATCCATACAGCACTCCAGAAAAAGAAAAGAAAAATGTCCAAATTCCATATTATACACAAGAGTTGTGGTACAAGGAATGCATGGAAGATATCCCCTGACTACTTTGAGATCCATGTGAACAGCATTTTGAGGGAGCCTAGTTTATAGAACCAGATAGGGGCAACACCACCATCTGCCTTATGATTGTTGCTGTGAACTACAGGTATATTTACTCCTAGGATAGTATGACCTGGGTTATGGAATGTTGGAATTTTCTTCTCAAGATAATATTATATAAATCATTTCAAAATGCATTCTGTGTTTCAATAGCTTCTCCACAGGAGTCCAAGTAAAGCTAAGATTTACAATAATTCTTCAGACTGCTTTCCTCCCTGAGACTCACTCTTGTGCACACCACTTGATGTTTAGATGAATTTATGTACAGAAAGTTAACTGTAAATAACTAATAAGTACAGAATATTGAGGGAAATAAATGTTAAAATAAGTGTGACTTGAGTGAATTCAATTTTCTACAGAAAAAGAAATAGATTAATCAAAATAGAAGTCAGGAAATAAGCAATCTGTAGTAAAAAACAAAACAAACAAAAATGAACAAAAAAACAACCAAAAGACCCCTGAGGACCTGGAATCATACAATTGTTAATATAAGTAGCTAGAAAGTACCTCGCCAGAAAACAGATGAAATTGTCAAAATTAAGTAAAATAAATTAGTTTTTATTTCAATACAATCTCCATTTTCTAATGAAAGCTTTCAGAATTTTAAAAGCATGTTTGATAGAATCATTATGTTTAAGAATATATCTATATCCCTATTTTCTTCAGATAACATGATTCTGAGCACTGAACCTCAGATAATATAAAGCTGTAATATAACTAAAATGAAGGAGGCAAGGATTTATCTTTAGGGCTAATATAGCCTGCAATTTACTCTCCAATGAAGTGTTCCTGACAACAAATCTATTATCAAAACTGCAAAGGGGTTTCATCCTAGGTCCAGTTGCTCATTCTACAAAGATTCAGTTATTGAGACAATAAGGATTGGCAAGAAAGAATGTAATTTTTAGTATGTAATGTGTCTTGTTGGGAGAAAAGGGAAAACTGCCTCAAATCCTTCTCTCTGACTAACAGAGATCATGGAATTATAAAGGAGAGACCATGAGCTATTGGGCAGTTTGTGGTGTTACTAACAAGCGGTTAAGTACATCAAGGTAAGGTTGTGGGGGATGGTGAGTCATTAGGAAATCTTCCCACAGGCTTTCAGAATCCTAACTTCTTTATCTTGCAGAAAATCCACCATTTTTTGGAAACAGCTATTAAGGTAAAGTAGTTAGTTAAGAGACAAAATTAAAAATATATACATAGTGATCATTGAAATTTGTTCATGGAGCTAGTTACAACTACTTTCTTTTTTTGTTAGTTCATTCCTCAATCTTGGGAAATAAATACATCAATTTATCTGTCTGCTTCCTGCTGAAATAGTATGTAGTTCAGGTATGAGGAATAATACAAATATTGGGCTTGAAATCAAAACTCTTTAGTACATGTTGTTGAATTGTCACCTTTTCCTCACCTAGATAGGAAGGCATATCAAAATAAGTACCTATCCCCCACTGGGATTCCTCCCAGGAACTATTAGCCCAGTGTCACCTGGACGAAATTTCCATCCAAAATTTCCCTTGTCACTCATGAAAACACTCTTTGGGAGCTACTTTGATGGGCAACTTCTGACCTGTTACAGACTAACAAGTGGGTGGTAAGTATTTCAAACAAGGAACTGTCTCATATTGTCTAGCTGTTTAGATCATCATAGACTGTAGAATCCATAGACAAAAATATACACAAAGGGTACACCAAGAGTACCTGCTCCTGTTTACCTGTCCCTCTGCATGCTAGCATGTTATCAATTTTCCTAGACCTTGGGAAAATGTTATTTGCTGATGTGCTGTTGTACAAATAGAGTTCCCTGGCTATTCAATTGGAAGGAGGGGATTAAGGCCAATTAGTTAGACAATTGTCAATAGCCACAGATGAATGCACACAACCAAGCGTGGAGTTTAGCCAACAGCTGTGATATGAAGGTGCACAGCCAAGTGTCGACTTTAGCATTAATAACAAAACTTGACTTTTCTAATTTTTCATTTATCAAAATAAAATTGTGAACATTTAAAAATAACATAATAAAAACATATATGTGTATGTTACCTATTCTGATTTACAGTACAAGTAAAGGTACCTGTAATGTAAAGCAAGCTTTCAGTGCTTGAAAGCATTCCTCATCACACAAGAGCAAAATGGATTCATCGTCAATGCACAACACAAATTACCATGTGAACTATGAGTGCCAGCTCTGGGCAAGGTTTCATGGCTGGTGAGTGCCATACCAAAGTGGTTAAAACCCCGGGACACCATGCTAGGATTGCACTGGATGGGGGAGGGACTGGTCTGAATTGACACTTCCTGGTACCACGCAAAGGAATTTGGAGACAGGCACCTCACTTCTGGCAGTTAGCGGGACCAGAACATAGGAGGTTAACACTGAAAGGGAGGCTCTGCTCTAGTAAACCACCAAAGATTTGGCTGACTCAGGGTGGGACAGAGAAAGCAGGACCCTCTACTGAACAGACATGATGCAGCAGGAGAAGGTCACACTTGGAACAGCTGGTGACTTGTTGATTTAGCCTGCCAAACCAGCATCTGCCAACCCCCATGCAGTAGCCCCCAGTGCTGGCTCTCTGTGTGGACAGCCACCATTTTGGGGGTCCACAGCCCAGAGACACTGTAGTGCCTTGTGCTGCTGGGAAACATCACTCCCCTAGCTTGGTGATTTTCCTGGTGGTGTGGCGGGCTCTGCCTTTGGAAGCAGGGAGAAGTGAGAAAAGCTGCTTTCTCTGTGCAACTGGTGTTTATCTGTGGGAATTTGATACTATAAAGTAGTCCACAAACTATTGATTTGGCTAGTTGGGCTGGCATGAGTGGACCAAGCTTGAGCACGTTCTCCCAACCCTGGTGCTCTGGAGGTGGAAGGCCACCATGTGTGGGATTCCCTAGACACTGGGACACAAGATGGTCTTGGGCAACGCCCCTTCCCCCTGCCTGGTGACTTCTGTGCAGACAGAGCGGGCTCCACCCTTGGAGGCAGGAAGAAGTGAAAAAAAAAAAAAAAAACAGCTTTCTTTGTGTGACTGATGTGAATCTGTGGGGCCTTGGTACTAAGCAAAAGGGGGAAGCCTGTTAATTCAGTCTAGCAGACCAGCTTTGATCATCTGATAAGAACGAAACTAAGGATCTTTCTCCACATCTGGGTGGCTGCCAGCTTTCAGGTTTGTGAACTGGGAAGGAAAATTCTGGTCATAGTCTTCAGCAATTGCATCAGTTGACACCCCCTATCAGGAGCAGCCTACCAAGTGTGGCAAAAGAGCTCTGAATAACATATTAGCAGCTCTCCCTAACAGAAGATCAACCAACTCTAGAAGAATACACACTGAGGCTTGCAGGCACCATTTGCCCTTAACCACACCTAAAGGGGGAACAGGGTTCAAGTAATCCTCAGGAGTGAAAATACATTTCACAAAGATCAGTACATTCATATACCCCATTATGGGGACCAGAGCCCATCACTGAAGCATCGGATTACCTTGATTATTGGATTTTCCATGAAAACTATAATCATCAATAGAGAGAATAACTCCATAGCTCAACACAGTGCCTTCCATCTTAAACTATTAGAGGGCAGTGAAGACATACACACAAGTATGATTCACTACCTGGGTGCTTAAGCTGGGGGATCAAACTCACTAATCTCCAGTAGCAAGAGGTACAGCCAACTGACAAGAAGTAAGAAAAATTGCTAAAACACCACTAAAGCAATACAGGACCAGTGAAACTCTTCCCTGCACTGTCAAAAAATGCCCCTTTGGGGACTTTGAGATAGGGCCATAAACTAGTCCCAGAATTCACAGTTGTTGACAAAGTAGCCTAATAAGAAAGAATAGTGAATGAAGGCAGGAAACATGAAAGATCAGAGAGAAAAGTCACCACCAAAATTAATCATTCGATCTTCAACAATGGATACCAACTTACCTGATGTGATTAAATTGATGGAGGAAGATTTCTAAATATGGATTGTAAGAAAACTCAATGGAATTGAAGAGAAAATAGAAACCCAACACAAAGAAGTCAAAAGAACAATACAGGAAATGAATGAAAAATTCTCTAAAGAAATTGAAATATTATGAAAAAAACAAATAGAAATTCTGAAAATGAAAGAAGCATTCAAGAAACTACAAAAAACAGTAGAAAGCCTTAAGAATAGAATGGATCACACAGAAGAAAAAATCTCAGAGCTTGAAGATAATTCCTACGTGCTAAAAAAAAATCAGATAAAAAAAGAACACAGAAGCAAGGGACAAGAGCAAAATATACAAGAAATGTGGAATTATGTAAAAGAAACCAAAGATAAGCATCATAGGTGTCCCAGAGAGAGAAGAAGAAAATACACAATGGCTGGAAAATCTATTTCTTGGAATACTGGAGGAAATTATGACTAGCCTGGTCAGAAATCTAGATATCCAGATACAAGAAGCTCATAGAACTACTGGGAGACTCAATGTGAAACAGCAATCACCACATCACGTAGTTATTAGGCTGGCCAAAGTAAACACAAAAGAAGCAATCCTTCAGCAGTATGTCAAAAACAGCAGATATGGATTTCCATCTGTTTACATCCTCTGCTATTTCCTTCCTCAGTGTTTCATAGTTCTCCCTGTAGAGGTCTTTTACCTCTTTGGTTAAATATATTCCTAGGTACTTTAATTTCTTTGTTGCTATTGTGAAGGGAATTGAGTCTTTGATTTGGTTCTCAATTAGATTGTTGTTGGCATATATGAATGCCTCTGATTTCTGTGTATTGATTTTGTATCCTGAGACTTTACTAAATTCATTGATCAGTTCCAGGAGTTTCTTGGTTGAATCCTTGGGGTTTTCTAGATACAATATCATATCATCAGCAAACAGTGAGAGTTTG
>VSMF01013860.1:0-17736 GCA_008750915.1 Microcebus jonahi | reverse complement strand
ATTTTTTTTTTTTTTGAGACAGAGTCTCACTCTGTTGCCCAGGCTAGAGTGCCGTGGCGTCGGCCTAGCTCACAGCAACCTCAAACTTCTGGGCTCAAGCAATCCTCCTGCCTCAGCCTCCCAAATAGCTGGGACTATGGGCATGTGCCACCATGCCCAGCTAATATTTATATATTATATATATGTATTATATATATGTATTATATATATTACATATAAATATATATAATATATATAATACATATAATAATATAATATATAATTATATATTATATATAATATATAATAATATATGTATTATATATTATATATAAATATATATATATTTTAGTTATCCAGCTAATTTCTTGCTATTTTTTTAGTAGAGATGGGGTCTCCCTCTTGCTCAGGCTGGTCTCGAACTTCTGAGCTCAACCTATCTGCCCGCCTCGGCCTCCCAGAGTGCTAGGATTACAGGTGTGAGCCATGATGCCCAGCCCCTTTAATGGGTTTGTAATAAGAAAAAGCAATTGGGTTTGGTAATGCCTGGCTGCTGCAGTATAGCACTCGCTATCACCTAATGCGTGGGTCCAGGCGCCTCTCCCACCTCTATTTATCTCTGGTACAATCAGTGAGTATTCATAGGCACGAAGCAGGTTTTTTTTTTTTTTTTGGCTTTTCCAAATTAAGTCACTGAATATTGGCACATGAGATAAATTCGTGGGCTTGAAAGAAACCTATTCTATTAAATTTTTCCATTTTTTATTAGTGCTAATCTCTTACAATTTATTTTCTAAGTAGTTTTGTTCTTAGCATGCAAACAAAGAAATAATCATTCCCTGAAAAACTTGCCTTAAAAGCAAGAAAAAGAAAAATAATAAAACAAAATCAGAGTATGAAATTATAGGGCACAGAGGCTTGAGCCTATAGTCCCAGCTACTTGGGAGGCTGAGGCAGGAAGATAACTTCTGGCCAGGAGTTCAAGACCAGTGTGGGAAATATAGTGAGAAGAGAAAGAAAAGAAAAGAAAAGAAAAGAAAAGAAAAGAAAAGAAAAGAAAAGAAAAGAAAAGAAAAGAAAAGAAAAGAAAAGAAAAGAAAAGAAAAGAAAAGAAGGAAGGAAGGAAGGAAGGAAGGAAGGGAGGGAGAGAGAAAGAAAATATTAATATGTTTAAAATGTTATAACTTCAATTGAAAAATGTATAAAACAAAACTAGCAGAAACAAAACAAAAATAGGATTTTTTAAAAAAAATCAGAAATCTTAGAAATGAAAAATACAGCCATTGAAATAAAACAGATAGGATAAGTTCTAGACCTGACATGGTCAAAGATAAAATCAGTGAATTGAAAATAGTAATGAGAAATTCACTCAGAATCCAGTACAGAGAGACAATAAAAAAAAATTAATGAGAACTAAAGAGACTTAGAAATAGGATTGAGAAATTCCAAGAAATGCCTAACAGGAGTTCCAAAATAAAAGAAGGGAGGGCACAACAGAGAAGAAACATTAAAGAAATAATCACAGATAATTTTTCAGCATTGAAGAGACACATTCCCATGCACACTGGGTACTAGGCAGGAAAAATAAAATAAATTCCACACCCAGAGACATTTTAGTGAAACTTAAGAACATGGAGTATAAAGGGACAATCCTACAAGCCATGACAGGAAAAAAGATACATTATCTACCAAGGAATTTCAACAGACTTCTTATCTGAACCGTAAACGCCGGGGGTAACGAGGTAGTAATATCTTCAAAAGCGCTGAGAGAAATGACTGTGTAGGTTCTATTAATATCTACGCAGGAGTAAACTAAGATACTGGCAAGTTAAGTCACTCTCCCAGTTCCAGTAACTCTCTCAAGATCCGCAGATGGGAGGCAAACCCAGACAATCTTAGCTCGACCTACCAGGTTCCTGGCTCCAAACCCATTCTGCATTTATAGGAATATTATAGGAGATTATTATATTATTATTATAAGAGAATTTACATAATGAAAGGAATAATCCAGCAAACAGCATTGTTCTTAACAACAGCTAGGCTAAATATTTAGCAACATAAAAAATGAGTAAATTACGGTGCCATCACACAACAGAACACTATACAGAAATTAAAATGAATAAACAGTGCCTACATCTGTCAACAGGTATACACCTCAAATATACCATGTACCATCAACCCTGGACCCATGTCTACACCCCTGGACCCTTCAACTAAAAAAGATTAAAAGATAGATAGAAGCGTTAAAGGTGAGGTCAAATGTTTTTCTTCTGAAAGATGTCCTCTGGGAAATTTACCTGTTACATCTTTTCAACAACTTTGAGACTTTAGTGAGAGAAATAAATTTTAGAGTCTATTGCTTGGACTGAGAACATTTAAGGCATTTGAAAGTATGAGGGCTAGTCTACGGCCACACCACCCTGAACGCGCCCGATCTCGTCTGAAAGTATGAGGGCTGATAATCCATTCATATCTGTAGAGGTGATAGGAGCAAATGAAACTGACAATTCAAAATCTAGATGACCCTATTGATAATGGATCTCTTTTCAGCCCATTGGCTAGAATCACTCATATTTAAGTTACAATTGATGCCTTTTGGTTTTTCTTCTGACTTATGAAAAAAGTGCCACAAGATCCTCTTAGTTGTCAGGAACAAAAAAGAAGTGGAAATTGACAGTGGATTTAAATTTATTTGTAAGGAGTTATACTAGGAAGCTAAGAATGCTTGGCAGCAAGCATCAGTAAGAGGGCCTCATGGTGTGAGACAGTCTTTGGAATCTCAACTGAGTATTTGTTCAAAATGAATAATTTTGACATGGGATCTCCAGTTGGCCCACGGACAGGCAACAAATGTCAAATATGGAAGCATTTCCCTATATTTAATGACTAGACAAATGAGCACTATTTTTGAATTTTAAAAAGAGGGCCAAGTGGGGTGGCCCAAGCCTGTAGTCCCAGCACTTTGGGAGGCTGAGGCGGGATGATCGCTTGAGGCCAGGAGTTCAAGACCAGCCTGAGCAACATAATGAGACTCCGTCTGTACAAAAAATAGAAAAATTAGCCAGGTATGGTGGCATGCACCTGTAGTCCCAGATGCTTGGGAGGCTGAGGCAGGAGGACAGGAGTTTGAGGTTACAGCAAGCTATTATGATACCACTGCACTCTAGCCTAGGCAACACAGTGAGAATCTGTCTCAAAAAAAAAAAAAAGAAGAAAGAAAGAAAGAAATTTTACGTTTGGATTGTTGAGGCTGTTTTATTAGCAGCCTCCTAACTGGTCTTCCGGATGGAGTTTGGTCTCCCCAATGTCCATGGGGAATACCAGGGCTATAGTGATGTGTATTCTCACTATAAGTTCCTCTGACACCTCACACCCCAAATACTCTATGATCCTGTCTGTCTTCTCAGCTAGACTGGAAATTTGCCCATGGCAGCGACTGTGTCTTACTCATCTTCAGAGCTCCAACATTTATGCTTGACTCAACTGGAGTTCAAAAATTGTTTGCTGTATCAGCAAAACTCAAATAATTGGTCAAAATGTAATACTAGAAAACACTAGTAGGTGGCGCCATGTTTTATTTTTGAGCTGAAGAAAGAAAAATCTCCAGCTATTTAAGAAAAGAAACTCTGGAGCACCTTCAAAGCAACCTTACTAAATGATGTGCTTACCTGTGAACCTGGGAAAGATGCCCAGAGAGCCCTGTGGGAAAACCTAGCAGCTCATGAAAATCCCTTCCTGACAAGTCACTTTCTGAAAGATTTTAGGGCTCAGACTTTAATGAATACCATTGTGTGGGGTCAGTAACTGTTTCCATGGTTAATTTTAGAGGTTAATCTGCCCTTTAGAAAAAGCTAAAGTGTCTATAAGGTGTCTAAATTGCCATCTTGTGAAATTACTATAAAACCATACACAGACCTAAAATAATCTGAGTACAAAAATTCTTTTTACTTTAATGTAAGGAAAAAAAACATACAATTTTCTAAACTATAGAACCTAAGTCGAGGTGATTTAGAAATATCTATAGATGTACAAAAGTTTTTATTAATAAATTTGACTTTGGTGCCAAGAGAACATCTAGGCTAACCACATGTCTAAATGCTCAATATATTCCTGGAAAGTCTAAAGCCTGGATAATTAATGAATTACTCAACTCATATGTACCGAGGGATTAAGTGTTAAGTTAACCAGTTTTTAAATCCCTTCCAGAAAGAGAGCATTCTAAATGTTTCAAAAACTGTGAGTGGGCTTGGTAGCCAGGGAACAATTCAACTTAACAAACATTAAGTGTCATCTTGTGAAATTACTACAAAACCATACACAGACCTAAAATAATCTGAGTACAAAAATTCTTTTTACTTTAATGTAAGAAAAAAACATACAATTTTCTAAACTATAGAACCTAAGTCGAGGTGACTTATATTAAGTAGCATCTATTAAAACATAATAAGTTTTATTTTTTAGTTATAAAGACTCTTGTACAACATTGGAAAATTTAGAAAGAAATGAGAAATCTATAATACAACTACCCAAAGATAACTACAATTAACATTGTGGTATATATTAATACTTCAATCTAAATTTCTTCCCTAAAGTTTTTTTAAAACTTAAATTTTTAAACCTCATTATACATAAGTTATTTTCACTGGACATTTTAACAAAATTATTTCTCATGTTACTAAAAAAGATTCCTAAGCGAAATTTTAATCTTGAGTATGAATATATAGATTTTTAAGGCTTTGCTACCTATTATCAAATTGATCCACAGGAAGGTTGCATCAATTTACAAACCCACCATTAAAATATAAAAGTGCCTACTTCTACACATCTTCAACAATATTGTATATTAAGAGTCCTTTAAATATTTTTCAAAATGATGTATAAACCTATTGTCTGGAATTGTCCCCTATTTTCTATCTTACGTGACAAGTGAGAGTAAACATTTTTCATATGCTTAGTGACAGTTTATATTACTCCTTTTATAAATTTCTAGTTCAATTTTAAAACCAATTTTTCTATTTGCATGTTTGTCTTTTTCTTATTGATTTGCAAGCACTCTTTGTATCTTAAGGACATTAATTATTTGTCTTATGTGTTGATATTTTTTAGGTTATCAATGTATTAGAAGTTTTAGATTTTTATATGCTTAATCATTTCCTTTATGGTTTCTACTTGTGGTATCATGCTTAGAAAAGAATTCTCTACCTCAATATTATATGTATCTATATTGTTTTCTAGTTTAAAATATTTGGCCGGGCACGGTGGCTCACGCCTGTAATCCTAGCACTCTGGGAGGCCAAGGCAGGCGGATCGCTCAAGATCAGGAGTTCGAAACCAGCCAGAGCGAGACCCGTCTCTACTAAAAATAGAAATAAACTAATTGACCAACTAAAAATATATATACAAAAAATTAGCCGGGCATGGTGCCGCATGCCTGTAGTCCCAGCTACTCAGGAGGCTGAGGCAGAAGGATTGCTTGAGCCCAGGAGTTTGAGGTTGCTGTGAGCTGAGCTGACGCCACGGCACTCACTCTAGCCTGAGCAACAAAGTGAGACTCTGTCTCAAAAAAAAATAAAAAATAAAAAATTTAATATACCTGGAATTTATTTGGTACAAGGAATGAGAGAGTATCTGAGTTTTTTATTTTCTTAACAAATGCTTACCCACCTAACACTTAGCCATTTATTAGATAGTCGTTCCCCCAGGGAAAAAATTAAAATGTCACCTTCATCATATAGCACATTCTAATACATACTTAGATCTATGTCTGGATATCTATTTTATTCCCCTTATCTGTTTGTCTATTTTGGCCCTGCGTTCACATTGTTTGATTATATTAATATAACATGTTTCTTCCAACATCTATTAAGGCAAGTTTCCCTTGATTACATTTTTTTTCAAAAATATTCTCATACACTTATTTATCTAGATTAATTTAATTTAATTTTTATAGAGACAGGGTTTCATTCTGATGCCCAAACTGAAATGGAGTGGCCCAATTATAGCTTACTGCAACCTCAAACTCCTGGGCTCCAGCAATCCTCAGCCTCCCACGTAGCTGAGACTACAGGCACCACCAACGTGCACAGGTATTAATATTTTTAAAGTTTTTTTTTTTATAGATACAGGGTCTCACTATGTTGTCCAGGCTAGACTTAAACTCCTAGCATCAAGCGATCCTCCTGCCTTGGCCTCCCAAAGTGCTGGGATTACAAGCATGAGCCACCATGCCTGGCCCTTAGATAAATTTTAGAAACATATAGTAATGTTCCAAAAATAAAAGTATCCCACTGGAATTTTAAATGGAGTATCATTATACGTACACACTAACTTGCAAAAATTTGACATCTTAACGATATTAAGTTTTCCCATCCAGAAACTTATATTCAAATATATTTTTAAGTTCTTTGACATCCAAGAGTTTTGTAGTTGTATTCATACAAGGCCTGCATATTTCTTGTAAAATTTATCCCTAGCCTCTTTTTGATAATCATATATGGGATAATTTTTTCCTGTTACATTTCTAACCACTTATTGTTGGTAATGACACTTTGGGCATAGGTTTCTTTTTGTGTATTTTTTAATTGTCTCTTTAGGAAAGCCCCCAAGGAATGGGATAATTTGCTTTAAGGCCATAGATGCATGAAAGAACTCTGGCCAATTTGCTTTAAAATTTTCACACCACAATTAAAATAAGCGAGAGTGCCCAATGCATACCACCCTGCCCTATTATTTTTGTAGATAAGATTAATTGGTTTGAGGGAAATGGTATACATTTGTTTTTTATTTGCATTTTTTATTACTTGTGAAGATGAGCACTTTCCCATAAATTTCAGCTATTTTTCGGTCACCTGAATAAAAAACATGGCCCTTGATGTGGGCTGCTGAGTTTGCAGCACTGACATGCCACCGACTGAGCCCAAGAGAGATGATCTGCTCCAGTGATTTTCAGTAGGGTGGAGGCATGTTTGGTTACTCAAATAATTGGTGTGGGGCAGTTACTGCTGACACTTCGTGCCTGGGATGCTAGATGTCTTGCAGTTTATGGGATAGTCTTGCACAGTCACAAATGTCATACTGAACATTTATGCAAGTGGAAACTTATCTATAACTTTCTAGGTTTAAATCCTAATTCTGTTTTACATACACACATATTTTTGCATCTTGATATATGCTGTGATTTCTAGGCATGCAACTGTAATGTAAATCAAAAATTGTTTTACAAATTGTTCTTTCATTTGTTTAGACATTAACAAGAATTGTTCAACAGCTTGGAAAATTACTGATGGCAACTACTGATGGCAACATGCATATGTCATTGGCATTGCCAATACAACGCTTCATTACTATTCTGTCTCTGTAGCTGCCCCATTCACAGTGATTCTAAGAACAAGGGCAAGAATCTGGCTAAAAACTTGAATCTTCTAGTGCAGGCATGCTTAAACATTTACATACAAATATGCATGTCAGTTTATAAAAATTACTTTCTCTTTATCCTAGGTCTTAAACTTAGTGCAATATGTTTTTAATGCTATCGTTATTACTGAAGAATAGGTAGTAATATTATCTATAAATTTAACTTCAAGATAGTAAAGAGTACATTGTAAAATATTGTCATAAGAGTGGGTCTTGATGTGTTAAAATAAATAACCCCCTACAATTCATACCAGGAAATCAAAAATGAGTCAATATTAGAAAATATTCATATTTTAGTGTAACTCACAATACTCATAGATCTAAGAAGAAAAATCATATGATTATCTCATATGAAAATGAAAAATCTGTGATAAAATTCAATTCCCGTTCCTAAACATTTTTGAGAAAATAGACAGTGATGACTAGAACATGCTGTACTAAACGTTCCTTTTTATTTTCTGTATTATGATGCTTTGACAGCTGGAGTTTTGCTGAGCCCACAGGGACTGCCCACACCAGGGTCAGCTAATTCCTAGACAGAGTAAACAACTCACCTGCGGGATCATCTCCTTTATGGAGGTTCCACATTCTAGGCCACTGTCCACCTGCCCTAATCATCCCAGGGCTAAGCACCAGACAACTAGGGGCAAGCCCTATGCCCCAGGACCTGCTAAAATTATTCAAACCAGCCAACCCTAAGCCTCCTTACCCTGCCTTGGCCATTCCTTCCCACAGAAACCACGAGCTCTCGCTCACCCTCTGCTGCCTGTCTGACCCGGGTGTTTCCCATGTGGGCCCCTGTGCTGGGGCCTGCCCCCTCCTCTTGCAATCCGTGAATATAACAAACCATCTTTTTAATGGCAGTCTTCTCCTGATCTGCTGGTCTTGCCATACATACTTAAATATAATTAAAACTACATTTAAAAAACACACATCAAGCCAGGCGCGGTGGCTCACACCTATAATGCTAGCACTCTGGGAGGCCGAGGCGGGCAGATTGCTCGAGGTCAGGAGTTCGAAACCAGCCTGAGCAAGAGCGAGACCCCGTCTCTACTATAAATAGAAAGAAATTAATTGGCCAACTAATATATAGAGAAAAAATTACCAGGGCATGGTGGCGCATGCCTGTAGTCCCAGCTACTCGGGAGGCTGAGGCAGCAGGATCGCTTGAGCCCAGGAGTTTGAGGTTGCTGTGAGCTAGGAGGATGCCACGGCACTCACTCTAGCCTGGGCAACAAAGCGAGACTCTGTCTCAAAACAAAACAAAACAAAACAAAACACACACACACACACACACACATACACACACACAGCATCTTATTTAGCAGGGAGCCAAGAGCCATTCCCGGGAAAGCCAGAGACCAGGCAAAATGTCCACTGTCTCCCCAGCTGGTTAGCTCTACTCTCTAGGTACCAGTCAATACAACTTGACTAGAGATAACAATTAAAGGCATAAGGAAAAGAAAATTAAAAACAAAACTATCTCTATTTGCAGATGATGTAATAGCAAACCTAAAAAGTGCTAGAAAATCAATGATAAAATAATTCAAACAATAGAAGAATTTCATAAGATAGCAGGATATAAAGTTAACACGTGAAAATCAATAGCGTTGACTTCCAGCTTCTGGTCTGACATGGGAAGTGCTTGGAACTCATTACTCCTGATTTCAAAACAAGAAGCAGAAAAAGAAAAGAAAGAAAGTAAATGCTGAGCAAACTGAAAACCAACCACTCTTCATAGATCAGAGAACTGAGGTCACAGGGCAAACTGCTACCCTGAAAGCTGGAGAGATGGACCGACAGACAGACAGACAGACAGACAGACAGACAGACAGACAGCCGCAGCTTCCAGGGAACAGGAGCATGCAGCTGGAGCCGGCAGGACACTTAAACGGCAAATGACTAATGGCTGGAGACTGAGTAAGGACTAGCTTGAGGGATTAAACTCCTGACAGCCCAGCCCCAGGGGTCCCCCATACTTGCTTGAGTCTTCCCTTCAGGAATCCCACAAGCTTCTTAGGGGACGGGGAAAAGACCATTCTGAAATAAGTCCACATGTTCTGCTGTCCGTAACAATGGTATGCTCCAAGAGAAAGTGCCTTACAGAGCCTAACTGACCTGGGGGGAGGGAAACATCCAGCTCCAGCCCCTTTAGCTTTCCCAGCTCGCCTAACAGGTGCACTGAGAAGCACTTGTGACAGTCACAGCCCAGAAACACAGGCCACTAAAAGACAGAGCCCAGATCATAGGGCTTTACATAATGCTTCCCCTCACCCCACACACCTCACCACCATGTCAACAGGGATCCTGTTCAATAATAGGAGATTCCAGCTGAAAGAACTGCGAACTTCAGGCCCCATTTAAGAAGGATTCTCCAGGGAAACCCAAAGACACCAGGGAATACAAAAAACAAGGACAGGAGGGGAAATTTTAGCTTTGGACACCATGACTACAGCCAAGAGTAAGCACAGCCTAACTCTGAGCCAGACGAACATAAAACCTCACTCTAAAAGCCCATCTACTTCAGTTTCTTTGACCTAGAACATCGTAACTGTCTTTCAGCAAAAAATGACAAGGCAGGCTAACAGGCAAAAATTTACAGTCTGAAGAGACAAAGCAAGCATCTGAACCAGATTTAGTTATAGCAGAAATTTTTAAAATTATTAGACTAGTAATTTAAAATAATTATGATTAATATGCTAAGAACTCTAATGGAAAAAGTAGGCAACATGCAAGAACAGATGGGTAATGTAAGAAAAGAGATGGAAATTCCAAGAAAAAATCAAAAGGAAATGCTAGAAATCAAATACACAGTAACAGAAATGAAAAATGCCTTTGACGGGCTCATTAGTAGACGAGACACAGCCAAGGAAAGAATCTGTGAGCTTGAAGGGAGCTAAAAAAAGAATGAGGAAGATCTCTATGGACCCATATGGAGTGACTTCCAGGAAATGTTACTAAAGAAGGGGAAATCAGAAAATACCCACGTAACTGCTTACCATTACAAAAATAAAGGATGAAAAAACAATGAAGTCAGTTACCCAAGGGGTAGAGAGGACATAGGAGAGAAGGATAATTCTCTGAATATAGTTTTTATATAGTTTTAGCTTTTGAGAGCATGTTAAAATTCTGCATATTCAAAAATAAAATTAAATCTAAGAATGTATTATTATTCAAAAATAAAAGCAAATCCTTTCCCATGAATGCCTCTTCACAGGAAATAAAAGGCTAAAGCTGAAAGCAAACAAATGAACCTAATTATATGGCAAAGGAACACCATAACAACATTAATGGGGGGAAAAAAAAGAAAAAATTGATGCAAGTAACCGATGAATATAGTATTTGACTATCTACCCTCAATTTGTATCAGGGTGAGTATACGAGGGGAAGGATGAAAAATTGCAAGCAAATCCTGAACTCTTTTTAGTAGGTCTATTTCTAGCAACAGCGTGGGCAGAACAATTGTGAAAGTATTTTAGATATATTAATATTATAGGATTAAGCAAAAGTTATTGTTGAAGCCAGTTCTCACTGCAGAAGACGGGACATACAATCTGGAACGTGGGAACCCTAGAAATAACCCTGTGTGCATTGGCGATATTAGTGTTCATTTTTTCAAAAATATGTATATGTATGTGTGTATGCATGATTATGTGCATATGTATGCATGCACATGTGTGTGTATGTATTTATATGTATGTGTATCTATGTGTGTAAGCACATGTATTTATTTCCCAGGTCTGTCTGCTGAAAGGGCTAAGAAGCAAAGCTACCCCAATAGCAATAGCACCCTAGCACACCCAGAACTTGGTCTCTAATACCATTCCCCACTGAAGGAACTAGGACATGTTGGAAACATGGCTAATCTTAGTTCTTGAAAAGATAGGTTTAAGAATATAAGTATAAAATATCATGTCATGCCAGAAAGTAAGAAAGTCTTTTTTTTTTTTTTTTTTTTTTGAGACAATGTCTTGCTTGTCACCCTGGCTGGAGTATGGTATCATCATCATAGCCCACTGCAACCTCCAGCTCCTGGGCTTGAGTATCCTCCTGCCTGAGCCTCCCCAGTAGCTGGGACTACAGGCACGCACCACCATGTCCGGCTAATTTTTCTATTTTTGTAGAGATGGGGTCTCACTCTTGCTCAGGCTGGTGTCCAGTGAATGAACGTACTTAATACCACTGAACTGTGCGTTGAAAAATGGTTAAGATGGTAAATTTTATGTTAATTATGTTTGATTTTACCACAATTAAAAATAAATTAATAATTTTTTTTAAAAAAAGAATCAGGCCAGATACAGTATCTCACACCTATAGTACCAGAGCTTTGGGAAGCTGAGGCAGAAGGATCGTTTGAGGCCAGGAGTTCAAGACCTGCCTGGGCAACATACCAAGGCCCTGTCTCTACAAAAAATTTAAAAATTAGCCTAGTGTGGTGGCTTGTGCCTGTAGTCCCAGCTACTTGGGAGGCTGAGGAGAAAGAATCATTATAGTCCAGGAGTTGGGGGTTACATTGAGCTGTGATCTGGCCACTACACTCCAGCCTAGGCAACAGAGCAAGACCCTGTCTTTAAAAAGAAAAAATTATATATATATATATTTTTTTTTTCAATTTCAAAAAATTCAGGTGGTACAAATATTTTTTGTTATGTGAATAAATTGTATCATGCTGAAGTCAGGGATTTTAGTGTACTTGTCACAAAGATAGTGCACCTTGTACTCAACAGGTAGATTTTTATGCCTCACTCCCCTCCCACACTGCCCCTCTTAGTTTCCAATGTGCATTACTGCACTTTATGACCGCACGTGTCCTTCATTTAGCTCCCACTTATAAGTGAGAACGTGTGGTATCTGTTTTTCCATTCCTGAGATATTCCACTTAGGATAATGGTCTCCAGTTCCATCCAAGTTGCTACAAAATACATGATTTCATTCCTTTTTATGGCTGAGTAGTACTCTGTGGTATATATTAAACATATACCAGCCAGCACGGTGGCTCACGCCTGTAATCCTAGCTCTCTGGGAGGCTGAGGCGGGCGGATCCTTTGAGCTCAGGAGTTCGAAACCAGCCTGAGCAAGAGCGAGACCCCGTCTCTACTATAAATAGAAAGAAAGAAATTGGCCAACTAATATATATAGAAAAAATTAGCCGGGCATTGTGGCGCATGCCTGTAGTCCCAGCTACTTGGGAGGCTGAGGCAGAAGGATCGCTTGAGCCCAGGAGTTTGAGGTTGCTGTGAGCTAGGCTGACACCACGGCACTCACTGTAGCCTGGGCAACAAACTGAGACTCTGTCTCNTGTCTCAAAAAAAAAAAAAAAATTAAAAAAAAAAAATATATATATATACTATATTTTCTTTATCCACTCAGCCATTGATGGTCTATTAGATTGATTCCACATCTTTGGTATTATGAATTGTCTCAAAAAAATTTTAAATGCAAAATAAAAATAAACAAAATTATACAGAATCATCACTGGATGCCAAACCCAGAGGGAAGTGTTTATGAGAGAAGGATTTTGTATTGTCTTAAAACGTCTCCCCATAGACTGCTTATTGGTTGTAGTGAATAAATCAGGCAATGCCTTGATCAGGGGATCACAATTAACATTCCTAATGAGGAAGAGATGGACAACACTGTCTCCAGGAGTGATACCCTGAGGACCACAAGAAACATCTGACAGAAGCAAAATGAAGAATGTTCCATTAGGAAAGTGGAAGAGGAGCAGGGCCTGTACCCTTTAAAACTGTTAATGTTGCAAAAGGCAGAAGCTATGGGAATATTTCATATTAGAGGAGGTTAAAGAAACGGGCAATATTGACCTTAGGTCGGGTCTTGTACTGGATGAAGATGGGAAATCTATCAAGGCCATTATTTGTCCAACTGAACAAATTGGAACATGAGCAATAGATTAAAGCATTAGATCAGTAAAAAAAATTATCAAATTGATAACGGTACTGTGGCTATGTTAGAGTATATTCCTATTCTTAAGAAATACAAACTGAAATAGTTAGTATTTAGTAGTTGGTATTTAGGGGTAAAGGGCCATGATATATGTAACTTATCCTCAAATGGTTCAGAAAAAAAATGTGCATGTATGTGTGTGTATCTTTAGCACTCAGCACATCATAGGCGCTCAATAGCTGTTTGCTGGATGAAGGAAGGAATTAAATAACTGGTGAGCAAGTAGCCATGACAACTGCAGCTCAGCTACTTTAACTCTGCACCATTGACACAATCAGGACTTTGGTATTCTACTCTAAGTCTACCTTCTAGTTTACCATTACCTCCGCCCTCAGTTCAGGGTTATTTCCGTAGGTCATTGGGAAGTGAAGCTTTTTCTGACTCTACCTGAGATCTCTTCCTTGGTTCACTGTGGCCACCTGAACCTGCACTTGGCTTCCCTGTCTTCTCTTCACATTGCCCTCTTCCTGGGCACACCTCCTGCCCTCCTGTTCAGCATCTCCACCTCTCATGCTTCCTGAATCCACAGTTGTCGTGTAAGTTTTCTACTTCTTAATTATTAATCCTCTCCCTCAAAGAGTCCGCTCCAAGAAAACCAGGCAAATATCCCCCCCCCCCATTTCATATTATCACACCTTCCTCTAGAAGGGCATGTTTACATTCTCAGGGCACATTGCTGTGGTAGAATCATTAGCATAAGCATTGCCTTAACTGAATCCCCTTTTAACGTTTTTATTACCCCCGCTCTGGCTAGAACCAAAGTACTCTTAGTGCACAAATTTTTCAAGACAAGGAAGTTCTTTCACCTTCCCTCAGTGATAAAAATCTTACAACTATAGTACACTATCAAAACTAGGAAACTGACATTGGTACCCCTTTACCGCTAACTAGATTACAAAAGTACTTCAGATTTTACCAGTTCTTGGATGTACTTGTGCGTGTGTGTGTGTGTGTGTGTGTAGGTGGGTGTAGTTCTATGCAATTTAACCCATGAGTAGTTTAATTTAACCACCATGACAATCAAGATCAGAACTGTGCCATCAGCACAGAGAAACTCCCTTCTGCTGTCCTTTGATAGTCTCGTTTCCCCCATCTCTGTCCCTGACAAACACTAACTTGTACTCATCTTTATACTTTTGTCATTTCAGGAATATTGTATAAATAGAATCATGCAGTATGCAACCTTTTGAGATTAACTTTCTCCAGTAAACATAATGCTCTCATGGTTCATGTGTAGTATTCCATTTTATAGCTGTAGCAGAGTTTGTGTAAACATTTACTCATTGAAAGATATTTGGGTTGCTTCTAGTTTTTGGCTATTATGAATAAAGCTGCTATAAACTTTTGGGCACAGGTTTCTATGTGACCATATGATTCTGTCTCTCTGGGATAAATGCCCAAGAATGCAGTCGGTGGATCATTTGGTAATTGTATGTTCAGTTTTATAAGAAATCGTCAAACTATTTTCCAGAGTGCTCATACCATTTTCCAGCCCCACCAGCAATACATGAAAGGTCCAGTTTCTCTGCATCCTTGCTAACATTTGGTGTTATTACTATTTTCAGATTTTAGCTATTTTAATAGACATGCAGTTGGATCTTCTTGTGGTTTTAATTTGCATTTCCCTAATGGCTATGCTAAAGAATATCTTTTGATTTGCTATTTGCCATGCATATTTCCTTTCTGAAATGTCTCTTCATGGTTTTGCTCATATTCCATTTGGATTTTTAAGAACACTATTAAGTTTTTGGAGTTCCTTATGTACTCTAGATGCAAGCCCTATATTGGATATGTGGCTTACAAATGTTTTCTCCCAGTGTCTAGCATGTCTTTTCATCATTTTGATAGGATCTATCACAGAACAAAAGTTGTTTTTGTCTTTTTTTGGCCTGTGCTTTTAGTATCATATCCAAGAAATCATTGCCACACCCAATGTCATGAAGATTTCCTCTTATGTTTTCTTCTAAGAGTTTTACAGTGTTAGCTTGAGTTAGTCTTTGATTTATGTCTTTGATTCAGTTTGAATCAAAGAATTTTTACATGATATAAGATAAGAGCCTAACTCCATTTTTCTGCTGTAGATATACAGTTTTTCCAGCACCAATTGTTGAAAAATACTGTCCTTTTCCCATTGAACAGCCTTGGTACTCTTATCAAAAATCATTTAATTATATATTCAAGGGTTTATTTCTGGGTTCTTTATTTTATTTCATTGGTATATATGTCTGTCTTTATGCTAGTAGTGTTTTGATCACTGTCACTTCATAGTAAGTTTTGAAATCAGAAAGTGTGAGTCCTCTAACTTTGTTATTTTTCCAGATTACTTTGGCTATTTTGGGACCCTCGAGATTACGTATGAATTTTAGGATGGATTTTTCTATTTCTGCAAAAAAATCATTGGTATTTTGATAGGGATTGCACTGAATCTGTACATCACTTTAAGTCATATTGTCATCTTAATAATATTAAGTCTTCCACTCCATGAACACAGGACATCTGTCTATTTATTTATGTTATTTAATTTCTTTCAGCAATGTTTTGTAGTTTTGTGTACAAGTCTTTTGTCTGCTTGATTAAGTTTATTCCTAAGTATTTTATTCTTTCTGATGCTACTGTCAATAGAATTGTTTTCTTAATTTCCCTTTTGGATTGTTCGTTGTTAGTGCCTAGGAATAAATCCAGTTTTTGTGTGTTGATTTTGAATCCTGCAACTTTGCTTAATTTGTTTATTAGCTTAGACAGTGATTTTTGTGGAATGATAAGTAAGACCACGTCATATGTAAAGAGTGCCTTCCTTCTTCCTTTCCAATTGGATGGCTTTTACTTCTTTTTATTTTCTAATTGTTTTGGCTACAAGTTCCAATACTATTGCAAATAGAAATGACAAAAGTAAGCATCTTTGCCTGATCTTTGGAGAAAAGCATTCATCTTTTGTCACAGTTTTTTTATATGGCCGTTAGCATGTTGTGAAAGTTTCCTTCTATCCTAGCTTTTATTATGAAAAGGTGCTAAATTTTGTCAAATACCTTTTATTGATTGAGATGATTATGTGGTTTCGTTTCCTTTGCTGTGTTAATACGATGTTTTACACCGATTAATTTTCATATATTGAACCACCTTTGCATTCCAAAAAATAAATTCCACATGGTGTATTATTATTTTAGTATGCTGATGGATTCTGTTTGCCAGTATTTTTTGAGCATTTTTGCATTTATAGTCATAAGTGTTATTGGTCTTTAGATTTCTTTTCTTGTAGTGGATTTGCCTGGCTTTGGTATGGGTAATGCTGGCCTCATAGAATAAGTTAGGAAGTGTTTCCTCCTCTTTTTTGGAAATTTTTGGAAGCATTGGAGAAGGATTGTTGTTAATTCTTCTTTAAATGTTTGGTAGAATTCACCAATGAAGCCATCTTGTCCAAGACTTTTCTTTGTTGGGAGGTTTTAAATTACTGATTTAATTTTCTTATTAGTTAGAGGCCTATCCAGATTTTCTATTTCTTCCTAATTTCAGTCTCGACAGGTTATGTGTTTCTAGGAATTTTTCCATTTCATCCAGGTTATCTAAATTGTTGGTGTGCAGTTGTTCGTAGTCTTCTCTTATAATCCTTTTTATTTCTGTAAAATCAGTAGTAATGGCTCCACTTTCATTTTTGACCCAGTAATTTTGACTTCTCTTCTTTTTCTTAGTGTAGTTAAAGGTTTCTCAATTTTCTTAACCTTTTTGAGGAACTAACTCTTGGTTTGGTTGGTTTTATCTATTGTTCTTCTATTTCTCTATTTCATTCTTTATCTTTATTAGTTCCTTCTTTCTTCTAGCTTTAGATTTAGTTTGTTCTAGTTCCCTAAGGTATAAATAATGTTAGGTTGCTTATTTGAGATCTTTCTTCTTTTTTAACATAAGTATTAGATTTTCTCCTTAGCACTTACTTCACTGTGTCCTGTAAGTCTTGCTATGTTGTATTTTCATTTTTATTCCATTTGTATGGAATAAAAATTCCTTTCTTATTTTTTATAACTTGTTGATTTTCCATTTAGTAATTCCAACACTGAAAGTAGGGTGTTGATATTCCCAACTGTAATTATGGATTTGTCTGTTGCTCCCTTCAGCTCTCTGAATTTTTGCTTTGTGCATTTTGAGGCTCTGTTGTTTGCTGCATAGACATTTAAAATTGTTGTGTTTTCCTGATGAATTGATCTTTTTATCATTATGTCATATCCTTTTTTGTCTCTAGTAATTTTCTCTACTGTGAAGTCTATTTTATCTAATGTTGACAGAGCTCTCTTCTTTTTTTTTTTTATTAGTGTGTGCATGGTATGTCTTTTTCCATCCTTTACTTTTTTTTTTTGAGACAGGATCTCACCCTGCTGCCTAGGCTAGGGT
>VSMF01013847.1:0-13110 GCA_008750915.1 Microcebus jonahi | reverse complement strand
CTGTTTTGAGTACTTCTTGTAGGGCTGGTCTTGTCTTGGCGAATTCTCTGAGCCTTTGCTTGTCTGAGAATGTTTTTATTTCTCCTTCATATATGAAGCTTAGTTTTGCAGGGAATAAGATTCTAGGGTGGGCATTGTTTTGTTTCAAAAGAGTGAGAATGGGGCCCCAGTCTCTCCTTGCTTGTAAAGTCTCATTAGAGAAGTCTGGTGTTATTCGAATTGGCTTTCCCTTGTATGTCACTTGCTTCTTTCTTCTTACAGCTCTTAGAAGGGCCTCTTTAGTTGATATTTTGGTCTGTCTGATGACTGCATGTCGTGACGTCTTCCTGTTTGCATTGAATCTCCCAGGGGTCCTCTGAGCTTCTTGAACTTGTATATCGAGATTTTGAGCAAGGCCTGGGAAACTTTCCTCTATTATATCTTCAAATAGCTTGTCCAAACATTGGGTGTTGTCCTCTTCCCCTTCTGGTAACCCTATGACCCTCACATTAGGTTTCTTTACATAATCCCACATCTCTTATAGGCTTTGCTCTTTTGTCTTGTTTCTCTGCTCTATCTCTGTGATGGTTTTATTTAGTTGGAGGGTGTTATCTTCAATCTCTGAGATTCTTTCTTCTGTTTGATCTACCCTGTTCTTGAGACTTTCCACTGTATTTTGTAGTTCCCTGAATTGATTCTTCATTTCCAGGAGTTCGGTTAAACTTTTCTTCATTGTGTCTATTTCTTTAGTGAACTTTTGTTCTAGATCCTGGAGGCTTTTTGTGGTTTCTTTGTGTTGGTTATTGAGTTGTCGTTGCAGGTTGGTGAGTGTTCTTATGATCCACATACAAAATTTCTCTTCTGTCATTTTGGTTGCCTGATTTGGGTTGGTGTCTGATTCTAGGGGGCTGGTGCTCCTCTTTGGGGGTGTGTTTTCCGTTTGGTTATTCATATTTCCTGAGTTCCTTCGCTGATTTCTTCCCATGTCAATCAGTTGTTGTTTCTTTCCTTTAGGTTTCTGTTTGGGTATTCACATGCCTTGTTTAGCTTCTGAGCCGTTAGGTGGTGTCTGTGGGTGAGATTCGACCACTCCCTATATAATGAGTCAGTTGGTGCCGTGAAAAGGCTGTGCAGGATGCCGTCCCTGTCAGTATGTGGCGCTTGCTTGGATGAACAGGCTATGGTGTCGTTTTTGTGTCCTGTTATCAGCTCTTGTTCTGGGCGGAGCTGGGTTGGGTAAGCCTGCCCTCAGGCACCACCAGTGCCTTTAGCAGCGGTCAAAGTTCTGTTCTCTGCTTCCAGCTGTCAGGGCGGGGCTGGAATGGTCCCACTCAGCCAGAAAGTCTGCTTATGGTGGTGGGGCTGTCTGAGACCCGCAGTCTGGAGCGGGCCTCACTTCTTTCCACCCTCCCCAACTCCACAGCTACTCCTGGGCCTCTGCCAGCAGGCCAGACCACACGCCACCAGGCCTCCCCGGATTGTGATGCCGGCGGGGAGGTTCCCTGCACAGGAACGCCACCTGGGCTGGGCACACAGCCTCCCTTTGGGGGGAGGGTTGCCCTCTAGGACGCTGATCTGCCCCTGGAGGCACACACACCTCAGCAGGCTGTTCACAAATATCCCTTCTGTGCCCCGGGCAATGCTAGACCTCGGTGCAGGGGATTTGATCTGCAGGTCCAACCTCTGGGTCCCACAGTTCAAACTGTATTCCCACCAGGGAGAGGAGTTCAGGTCCCAATTCACCCACAGGGAGCCCAAGCTGTGTCTGTGTCTCTCAGCCTCTGAGTCGGCACCGTTTTCCTGGGAACACCGTGCCAGCAGCACCTGGGAGGGCGGGCGGGTAGGGAGCTCACTGTCTGAGTTCCCCTGAGTCAGCTGTAGGGTCCCAAAAGGGAAGGTCCCGTTCCCTGGAGGTGCCTCCGGCTGGTGGCTGTACTGTCTCTCTGGGCAGCCGCGGGTAGGGTTGGCGGAGGGGAGGAGGAGGCAATATTGCGCCTGCCGCGCGGCTCGGGTCCGTGCACACGGAGGTGCCCCGAGGGATTTGGGATTCTGGTGCTGCGTCCCCTACAGGCTCACTGCTGGCTGGCGGCGGCCGTCTCTGGGCTGGTGTCTGCAGGTCTCTCCACCCGCTGGGGAGCCCACCAGCAGTCCCAAATGCAGGGGAGGGGAAAGGTGATTTATCCACCTACCCTTGCCGCTGGTCTCCGGGCTGCTCCGGCGGTCTCAGCTTCCAGTTTTCCTCTGCAGCCTCCTCCCGTGGAGTCTCCCGGGGTCTCATGTAACCCTCCTTCCTGCCTCGTCTGCTGTATGCTCGCTTTCTTGCTTCTTTTTTCTAATTTCTGCTAGAATCTGTCTTTTCTCGATAAGTTTTGAAAAAAGAAGAAAACAAATTAAGAAAAATAACTAGAGAAAAGAGCTAGAGAGTAAGAGAAGTGAAGTTGAATGTTCTGACATTCACTGCTGCTCAGGTCGGAGTTGGCATTACACCTGAATACCTTCTCAAAATAGTAAAGCAAACTACCACAGGAGAAACACTCCCTTATCCTGGCAGGTGCTAAGTGTTCTGTGCCCTTCAAATGTGCTCTGAAATACCCGCCTGCTGTGGGGATGGGAGCAGATGCTGTTGCCAGGAAGCACTTCCAATCACATTCAGATTCTCCCGTGCCTCAGAGAATTGTAAGCCCAGGCCTGAGGATTGTGTAGGAAGAAGAAATATAAATTTACTTAACTTATGATTCTATTCTAATGATTCAGCAACTGTGAGCCTGAGCTAAGAAACTCTGCAAACAAGAGAGAATTAAATAAGCAACACACAGTAGTGACAAACGAACACAGCTCACGTCTCCCTTCTTACCCAGGTAAGCAATTAAAGACAGAGATGGTATTTGATGGCTTAGCAATGGTGTGGTTATTACTTTTCTGCAGATAATTTAAATACAGAAAAAGATAACTTTCTTTGACAAAAAACTTCCAAAGTCAATATCATACCTTTTACAAAATTAAATTAAAAGATCTGAATGTTCCAAGTTCAAAATTGGAATGGAATATTACTATTCATATAAAATAAAGCTATAACTGTATATTTAGCTAATTAATAGAAATAATATAATGTTCTTTCTGGCATGCTGGTCCACTATCACTGACCCTTAATTTTTTAGAGTGTGATGGCCACTGAAGACTCAGGTCTGGTAGCACAGAAAGTATTATTCCAAGACGTGGATTGCATCTGTCAGCATGAGTAAAATAAATGAAATCTTTCCACTTCAAAATAATACCTAGCAATGAAATAAACCACATTTAACTTCCTCAAGTAGTTATGGGTAATATAGTAAATTTTGTTTTGGTATAGTACTATGTTATGCTACAAATTTTAATTTGTGTTTTCAACTAGTTGTACAACTGCTACAGATTTAATATAATAGTAAAGTGAGTGGTATTTACACAAAACACAACTGCACACACACATACACACATGAAAACTCAACCTCAAGAAATTAAAATGTTTGAAAAGAAAAAAATTAATATATTTTAAATATTCAGTCATATAACCACATTGATATTGCTATTTTTATACTATTTGTTTAATATACTTGAATATCCTCTAAATTTGCCATTTTATGCTATACTTAATGATTTTAGAAAACATTTGTCATGTTTCAGATAAGTTTGATCTTTTCGCATAATAGTAAGGAATCTAGCACCAATATTTTGTGTATTAAAAAAGCAACATTTATTTTAGTAAAAATACAATTATTATCAGATTTGTAAAATAAGTCATCCTCTTTTTAATTCAGTTATTAATCTCTTTCCATTTTAATCTCTGGAGAGCAAACATTTATCTCCTGGCTATGAAGAAGCAAGAACTCCATTTTAGTCATAATTAATTTTGAGTCTTCTTTTAAAAGTAGACCATCTTATTAATCCAGAAGAATTGTGTCCTGGCACTGGCCACTCTATAAATTATAAAAAGCTATATACTTTTACACTCAATTTTTCCTTCATGATGAAAATTATATATTCAATGTCTTCACATTATAGTCACACAGCAGTTTTTCTCCATATGTCATTGTAGTCAAGATCTAAGATGGTCCAAAATAAATGTCTCTTATCCCAATTTTACAAAACTATTCACATAAATTAAATTCATCATTACTACGATTTTTGTCTTGCTTGGTACACCACCAGGGGGTAGCATTATTGCATAATTAGGAAACAAATGAAATTGCTAAGGTTGTTAATGGGATGGGAGGTACCGTGGCAAAACCAAATAAGTGTTCTTGGTCAAGGAGTTTGGGGAACACTTCAGGAAGAAAAGAAGAATTCTTTATCCCAGAATTACTTGCACCCTTTATACGCCAAGGTAACTCTCCAAGAAGAGAAACAGACTGGGAGTGCTTCCCAAACATTTTTAGATATGCTCTTTTTTCCCTCAGAGAACATCATTGAGAACCAATGTTCTGTAGAATTCACTTTAAAAATTGAGTAAAATCAAAAATAGTAAAGATGATAAATATATCATATTCTTTTATGATAATGTCAAAAACATTGTTTTTGGTGTTTATGTCTATCTTTGGTTTTGACTGTTTTTTAAAATTATTTTTTACCAAGAGTTCCCATTATTAAATTCTTATGTTTTATGGACCTTTAATTGTAATTGTTTTAAAAGTTTTATTCTTATTTTCAGAAAGCTGCAGTTGCGAATTCTTTTCAGCCAGCAAGACTGCATACGTGAGGATGCCTTTCTTTTACTGTAACTTATCATTTCAACCTTCCTAGAACTCAGTGTGAGAATAATTCAGTTTTCTCCTGTAATTTCTCTATATTTCTGTATTTTTTACATCATAGATTTTATTCTTATTTTTTTGTGATTTGTTATTTCTTTGAATTAGTTTTCTGTCATAAAAGGGGCCAGTCATCAAACAAAATAAACATATTTCAGGAGAATACAAATGCAAAACAGTAATTCACTAACAGTTTGCACCTGCCCTTAGCACCTTGCCTCCTCAGATTTATTTCTCAGGGGACGTCAGATATCGCACATTAACACGTTTAAAACAGGCTCTCTCTCTTCTCTGCTAGGTTCTTTGACATAAAGAAGATGATACCAATTCTGGAAAATGCAGGCAGTTTGGTGCTGCCACCCTCTCAAATTGTGATTCTGGGACATTGCTGCCTCTGTGCTGCCCTTTCTCAGAGCTCCGGTCTCGTTCCTCCACCCGGCCCGGCAGGCGGATTCTAAGATGTTCTCCAAAGCAACCGCCCCGTCGTGTGATGCCTTGTTAATTTCCTCCCCTTGTGTGCAAGTAGGACTTGTAAAGGACATGGGATATCACTACCATGGTTGTGCTACAGTGTATGGCCGAAGAGATTTTGCAGATGTGATTAAAGTCCCTAATCAGCTGACTTTGAGTTAGTTGAAAAAGAGCTTACCTTGAATGGTCCAGACCTAATCAAGAGGTTGCAGAATTTTGAAGCAAGATAGATTCTCCTGCTGGCTTGGAAGAAATAGTCATTGTGAGAGGGGCCAAGAGGCAAGGATCGGAGGGCAGTCTCTGGGACACGAGAAGGCTCCTGGACTGCCATCGCACGGAAAGGAGGACGTCGGTCACACCACTGAAAGAAATGGATTACGCCAGCAGCCAGCGAGCTTCCATGAAGCCCTCAAGCCTCGAGTGAGATCACAGATCCAGCCAACAATTCCTTTCAGTGGCGGCCTTGGCAAGAGGGGCCCGCTGCGCGGTGCCCAGCCTCCTGAGCTAGGGGACTGTGAGATAATACACCCTGCTTTCTTCAAACACTGGATCTGTGCTGATTTGTTATGCAGCAGTAGGAAATGAGTGCACTT
This sequence comes from Microcebus jonahi, assembly GCA_008750915.1. Lineage (NCBI taxonomy): Eukaryota > Metazoa > Chordata > Mammalia > Primates > Cheirogaleidae > Microcebus > Microcebus jonahi. The sequence continues at coordinate 7,286 of VSMF01013847.1, read as the reverse complement.
GTCTGTGACGCTGCACTGAGGATTCCTTCTACATCCTTCAGCTCCTGACGGCACGTCCACTGTCTACACCTGGATACTGCACAATGTGGTTTCCAGAAGGAGCCAGACAGCGCTGGTGAGCTCCTCCGCTGCCCGTGTCTTCCCCAGGGCGGGGGCCGGGCGGGGCGGATGTGTGGGTGCCCCAGTTCTGGCTGTTAACGGTTTTGAATTACTAACTAGTGACACCAATGGAGTTGAACTTTGCTTTCTTCTTGTTTATTTCCTAACATGTCTTTCTGCTTAGGATAGCAATGATCTCATTTGTTACCACTTGCTTTCCTTAACCTGCATCCCTCAGAGGACAAAGTTAGTGAAAACTTCTCAGCATTATGATATATAATCTATATTTCTGATTTTCAACAGTAGTTCATTTGTGTGCCTGTGTGTGTCTATGTGTGTATTTCTATTTCTATTTTTTATGAAGTCTAACAAAATTTTTATTTTTATCTTTTTTAATCCTTTTTTCTTTGAGTGAAACAGAGATAGAAACATTGAAAGAAATATCTGCATCCCAAATTGTTGAAAAACAGCTTCTACCTGCCGGACCCTAAGCATAATTTTGGAGATGAGAGTCCATGCGGCCTCAGTTGTCTAGGTTAGATCCAGCTTTTCTACCAACAGCAAGCCGTGCAGGCTTTAACAGCTTCTTTTCTTGTGATGCTGCCTTCGCCAGCTCGGCGTCTGTAGACGGAGCCAGCTAGCACACACCAGCTGTCACAACAAACCCGCATTGAGCAAGAGGAAATTTGCTAGTTTTAATGATGCTTCACATAACCCAACTGTTTTTTCCTGTTTGGTGGTTTGTTTCAACCTGAGTTCACCCCTTTTCACTAAGCTTTCACATGATTCCCAGTAGCTGAATTCATGTTCTGATGGTTAGTTTTACCTTTCAGGCTGCCTGGGCCACAGTGCCATATATTTGGTCAAACACTGCTCTGACATTCCTGTGAAGGAAGTTTTTGAATGACAGCACCATTTAGCTCAGTGGTATTTGAGTAAAGCAGGTCTCCCCCTGCTGTGGGTGGGCCTCCCCCAGCTCACTGCAGACTTTGAGAGACAAAGACTGGCTTCCGGCAGACAGCCCGCACCTGGCCGGCAGCTCTCGAGTCTCCAGCCTGCCAGCCTACCCTGCCGACTTTGGACCCGCTGAGCCCCCGCAGCGCTGCTAGCCAGTCCCTTAACACGACCCTCCTGTGGATGCACATCCTGTCCTGCTCCTGCCGTCTCTCTGGGGACCCAAGTCATACACACGTCTTTGTGAACTTGTGTCTATGGCACCTTTTGGGACTTCCTGGGGGTCCCAGTTCTGCTGACGGCGAAACCTTAAAAGACAACCACCAACTGCCATGAGAACACGTTCCCTCCCTCTCCCAGTTACCGAGAGACACACTTGCTGCCTGGCTTTGCCGCGCCCATCGTTGACCACGGCCCGTCCAGTGACAGCACCCACGGCAGAGAGAATGCCATCCGCCTAGCGTAGGAGGAATTTGGAGAGTATAACACGTGAGTCATAATTTTCTGTGTGTCTGTACATTTTAGAAAAGGAAGATACTTTTGAGTTTAATGACATTTTCTGATATGTGGTATTTATTATGTATTGAATGAAAACACAAAAAATTTAGATTAAAGCACTCTATTCCTTGTTAAGTCACAAAATTTTCTGTGGAGTATATACAATTTGTATGTATATACATATACACACATCCATATCCACAAATATAAAAATATATTTACTTGTGAACAGTGAAGTATACAATGGCTACATCTATATTTTGGGTCACCTGAGATTTAGGTTCTTTGATTTTTAATCCTGTATTCTTCCATTATGCAAAATGTACCATCGGAGATCAGGGGAATAACTATTTCACAAATATTTCTAAACAATAATGGAAGCATAGAGATATAAACAGGGACGCACAGGAAAGAGCGTGTGTGTGTGTGTCTGTGTGTGTTTCTCTGTGTGTGTGTGCCTGTGTGTTTCTCTGTGTGTGTGTGCCTGTGTGTGTGTCTGTGTGTCTGTGTGTGTGTGTGTGTGTCTGTGTGTGTGCCTGTGTGTGTGCCTGTGTGTGTGTCTGTGTGCCTGTGTGTGTGTGTGCCTGTGTGTGTGCCTGTGTGTGTCTGTGTGTCTGTGTGCCTGTGTGTGTCTGTGTGTGTCTGTGTGTGTGTCTGTGTGCCTGTGTGTGTGCGCCTGTGTGTGTGTGTCTGTGTGTGTGCCTGTGTGTGTGCCTGTGTGTGCCTGTGTGTGTGTCTGTGTGTCTGTGTGCCTGTGTGTGTCTGTGTGTGTCTGTGTGTGTGTCTGTGTGCCTGTGTGTGTGTGCCTGTGTGTGTGTGTCTGTGTGTGTCTGTGTGTGTCTGTGTGTGCCTTTGTGTGTATGCCTGTGTGTGTCTGTGTGTATCTGTGTGTGTCTGTGTGTGTGCGTGCCTTTGTGTGTGTGTCTGTGTGTATCTGTGTGTGTCTGTGTGTATCTGTGTGTTTCTGTCTGTGTGTTTGTGTGTGTCTGTATGTGTCTGTGTGTGTGTCTGTGTGTGTGTCTGTGTGTGTTTGTGTGTGTCTGTGTGTGTCTGTGTGTTTGTGTGTGTCTGTGTGTGTGTCTGTGTGTGTGTCTGTGTGTTTGTGTGTGTGTCTGTGTGTTTGTGTGTGTCTGTGTGTGTCTGTGTGTTTGTGTGTGTGTCTGTGTGTGTCTGTGTGTTTGTGTGTGTGCGTGTTTGTGCATATGGCTATGTGTGTGTCCGTGTGTGTGTCTCTGTGTGTGTGTTCTTAAATTATGCTAAATGTGCCATTCTGGACAGTAGGACAAACAATGAAAACGACAATCCAGCATGAGTTTATAAAGACAAAAACACAGTAGACTGATTTCATGTGACCATTTTTCATCAGGCTTATTAGACCAATAAATCAGGAGAATGACATGTGTCTTAGCTCAGGCTGCTATAAAAATTGCCATGGGCGGTGTGGCTTACACAGCAAGGTTTCTTTCCCACATGGCTCTGAAGCCTGGGAAGTCTGCGATATGGACGCAGTGGATGTGATTTTGGCGGGGGCCCTCCTGGTGTGCGGATGGCCTCCTTCCTGCCCTCTCCCTGGCGGGAGCATGGGGGTGGGGAGACAAGAGAGAGCGCATGAAAGCCTCTCCTCGCTCTTCCTGTACGGGCACTTGTCACGAGGAGGGCTCCACCCTCATGACCCGTCTTCCAAGGGCTCCTAAAACCATTTTATTTTATTGGGATTAGGATTTCAACATGGCATTTCGCGGACACACACATTTGGTCCATAACCACATGAATGGTGCATCTCAAAATGGTTTTTCATGAGCCTCAGAGTATGTATGTACTTGATGAAGTCTGAGGTTGTATAAAGGGTCGAAATATTTTAACATTACTGCAGAAATGCATAGGAGATGATGCAAGCTCCAGGACCGTGTCCTGGGCTCTCCCCTCTAGGCTGATTAGGGGAGGATTCAGCGAGCTCCTTGCATGCTGATCACATCTGCCCATGGCACAGGGCTGAGTGGAAGTTTAATTAGGATCCAAAAGGAGATCGGGAACAGTGTGTCAAATGCTGCTCTTCAATCTTCAAGTCAGTATATGAAAGTCACTATCTTAACATTGACTCGGGAAAACATAATGACAAGGTCTGTTCAAGTGAAAATTCTTGTATTTCGTGCCTTTTCAAAAATTATTTTTATACGTTTTTAGCTTACCTTCTAAAGACTTCATTATCCCTTTTCAGTCCATGGTTCACTGTTACATTGTTAGAATAATTCAAGAATTTTTAAATTGAAAAGTTCTAATTAATTTCCATATATATTTTCATAGAAATGAAAATAGAAAAACAAATGCAAAATTAATCACATTGAAAATCAGTAAAGAAATAGGAGTGAGCAATGTGGCACCTATCACAAAAGCTCTCCATTTAGAGAGCATAAAAGAAAGGATGCCTTCTGAACACCAAGAGCAAATGCTTCATTCCACCTGCAAGTGACATTTGGCAGATCAATTTATCTGGCATTCAGCTTCTCTGCTAACCATAGTAAAATAGAAAGTTATTTATGAAAATACATTGGTGAATACTTTAAGGTTATTTTAATATAAATATTAATAATATTTATGTATTTGTATTTACAAGCGTGCATATAGATGCAAAAGTGTGTGTATAGTTTGTGGGAAATATGTGCACTTACATGTATTAATGGCTATGTAGGGCTTCGTATTAATTTCATTAATAAGAAATATCGCATCTAAGTATCTTTCTAGAATTTATAATTTTAGTGTTTACATATTTTAGGTACATGATATAACTTTAGTTAAATGTTATTTGCTCAATGAGATGACTTTCAAATTTGTTTCTTTCTTTTTTTATGTGAATATTCAGTTGTTCTAACACCATTTTTGGAAGAGACTATCATTTCTCTATGGAATTTCCTTGGTATCTTTGTAAAAAAAATGAATTGGCAAATATCCACAGAACTTTATCAGGACTCTATGTTCTGTCCTATTGATCTATGTATCCATTCTTTTATCAGTAATACTATGTATTAATTACTGTCTTTTTTGATAAGTTATAAAGTTTGGTAGTATCGTTTAATTTTTCCCTTTGCAAAATCATGTTGGTTATCCTAGGTTCATTGCCTTTCCACATAAATTTGAAATAGTTTACCTATTTCTACAAACAAATGCCAAAATATTTTTTAAAATTTTAGTTAATTATAGGGCTATCATAACAATATTGAATCTTTCAAATCATGGATAAAGTCTTTCTCTCCATTTATTTAGGTATTCTTTACTTCAGCAATGATTTTCTAATTTTTTTATCTTCTATTCTACCACGTATTCTTAAATTTATCCCTAATTTGTTAATGTTTCTTGTTTTCATTAAAAATGATATTGCTTTTTGTTAGGTTTTATTTTCCAACTGTCTTTTGCTAGTATAAAAATACAATTTATTTTATGTATTGACTTTGTATCCTGTGACTTTTAAAAATTCAGTTATATTTCTAATAGTTTTAATTTTCTTAAGATTCTTTAGGATATCTACACTATATGTTCATATTAGTTATTAATAAGACAGTTTTTCTTTTTCCTTTTCAATATATATACCTTTTTTTTCTTTTTTCTTACCTTATAACAATGGCTAGAAACTCAGTACAGTAATGAAACAAAAGTAGTCATAGCTTTACTCCCAATCGTAGAAAGAACTTTAAATATTAATATTAATATAATATCAGTGTAGGTTTTTCTTTTATGTGCATTATCAGGGTGAGAAATTTCACTTCTATTCCTAGTTTTCAAAGTGCAAAAGAATGTGTTTTCATGAAGAATGAATCTTCATGCATGCAAATTCCTAGTTTGCATGAAGAATGAGTCATGAATGTTATCAAATTATTTTGCTTATACCTATTTAAAATATTATATTATTTGAAAAAATTCTATCAGTAGAATTATATTGATTATTTTAAAAATGTTATACCCAAAGTTGCATAAGATAGTTTTTGACACTTTTTATGAACAATAATTTTTATTTTAAAAATTTTTAATTATAATGGGTACATAATAGCTATATATCTTTTTAGGGTACATGCGATGTTTTGATACAAGCATAGAATGTGAAAAAATCAAATCAGGGTAATTGTGGTACCCATTACCTCAGGCATTCAGGCATCTATCATTTCTTTGTTAGGAACATTCCAATTCTACTCTTTCAGTTATTTTAAAGACTACCCTAACTTATTGTTTACTATAGTCACCTTTTTGTGGTATCAAATATTGTTCATTTGATCTAACTATCAAACTATATTTTTATACCCATCAATAATCCCCACTTTATCCCCCACTTTCTGCTACCCTTCCCAGCCTCTGGTAATCATCATTCTACCTTCTGTCTCCATGAGATCAATTGTTTTAGTATTTAGCTTCTACCTATGAGTAAGAATATGTGAGATTTGTCTTTCTGTGCTAGGCATATTTCAATTAATATAATGTTCTCCAGTTCCATCTATGTTGTTGCAAATGGCAGGATGTCATTCTTTTGGTGGCTATATAATATACCATTGGGTATATGTATCACAATTTCTTTATCTATTCATGTGTTGATGGACACTTAGGTTGATTCTATACCTTGGCTATTGTGAATAGTGCTGCAATAAACATGGGAGTGCAAGTATCTTTTTGATATACTGAATTCTAATCCTTTGGATATATACCCAGCTGTGGGATTGCTAGGTCATATGGTAGTTCTATTTTTAGTTTTTGAGGAACCGCATACTTTTTTCCATAGTGGTTGTATGAATTTACATTCCCATCAAGAGTGTGCCTGGTTTCTCCTTTCCCCACATCTTCATCAGCATTTGGTATAGCCTGTCTTTTTGATAAAAGCCATTTTAACTGAGGTGAGATGATATCTTATTGTAGGTTTGACTGGCATTTCTCTGACTAATGAAGTTGAGCATTTTTTCATATCTCTGTTGGCCATTTGTATGTCTTCATTTGAAAAAATGTCTATTCATATCCTTTGCCCATTTATTAATCAGATTATTGGATTATTTTCCTTATGAAGTTATTGGAGCTTCTTATATATTCTAGTTATTAATCCCTTGTCAGATGGGTAGTTTCCAAGTATTTTCTCCCATTCTGTGTGTTTTCTCTTCACTTTGTTGATTGTTTTCTTTGCTGTACAGAAGCTTTTTAGCTTTTAGTAATTCCACTTGTCCAATTTTGCTTCGGTTACCTGTGCTTGGGGGTATTACTCAGGAAGTCCTTGCCCAGGCTAATGTCCTGAAGTGTGTCTCCACTGTTTTCTCTTAGTACTTTTATAGTTTTAGTTGTTAGAGTTAGGTCTTTAATCTATTTTGATTTGATTTTTAATATGTTGAGAGGTAATAGTCTAGTTTCATTCTTCTGTATAAGAATATCCAGTTTTCCCAACAGCATTTATTAAAGAGACTGTCCTTTTCCACTGTATGTTCCTTGCACCTTTGTTGAAGATAAATTCCCCATATATGTGTGGATTTATTTCTGTGTTCTCTATTCTGTTCCATTTGTCTATGTGTATGTTTATATGCCAGTCCTATGCTGTTTTGATTACCAATGCTCTATAGTGTAATTTGAAGTCAGGTAATGCGATTCCTCCAGTTTTGTTATTTTTCCTCAGGATGGCTTTGGCTATTCTGGGTCTTTAGTGGTTCTATATAAATTTTAAGGTTATTTTTGTATTTCTATGAAGAATATCATTGGTATTTTTTTTTTTTTTT
>VSMF01013845.1:0-19406 GCA_008750915.1 Microcebus jonahi | reverse complement strand
AGGTCAGGAGTTCGAAACCAGCCTGAGCAAGAGCGAGACCCCGTCTCTACTATAAATAGAAAGAAATTAATTGGCCAACTAATATATATACAAAAAATTAGCCGGACATGGTGGCGCATGCCTGTAGTCCCAGCTACTCGGGAGGCTGAGGCAGTAGGATTGCTTAAGCCCAGGAGATTGAGGTTGCTGTGAGCTAGGCTGACGCCACGGCACTCACTCTAGCCTGGGCAACAAAGCGAGACTCTGCCTCAAAAAAAAAAAAAAAAAAAAAAAGAATGAGGATGGGCCCCTACCTCACACCACACACAAAATACAATGCAAAATGGACCACACAGCTAAATGGTAGAGTCATATCTATAAAACTCTTACACTAATAAGACAGAGAGTCAATCTTTATTTCTTGAATCAGGCTATAGTTTCTTAGATATGACACCAAAAGCACAAGAAACAACAACAAAAAAAGATAAATTGGACATTATTGAAATTAAAAGCTTTTGTGCTTCAAAGGACACCACCGAGAAAGTGAAGAAACAACCCACGGCATCAGAGAAAATATCTGTAAGTCATACATCAGATGAGGACGCTGTATCTGGAATGTATGAAGAAGACAAATGATCCGACTGAGCGTGGACAAAGGATCTGGAGGACAGATCTGCCAAAGGACAGACCTTTCTCCAAGGAAGACACACAGATGACGAGCGTGTGCAAAGCTGTCCGACTTCGCTGCTCATCAGGGAAACACAAATCAAAACCACAAGGAGATGCCACTTCACACCCGCAAGGACGGCCACAGGAAAAAAAGAGAAAACAACATGTGTTAAGGAAGATTTGGAGAAACTGAAAGCTTCTTATGCTTCTGATGGGACATAAAATGGCACAGTCACCCGGAGAAACAGTCTGGCAGTTCCTCAAAACATTAAACCCAGAGTTACCATATGACCCAGCAAGTCTACTCCTTAGGCATGTACTCAAGAGAAGTAAAAACATATCTCCCCATAAAAACTTGCACAGAAATGTACATAACAACGTTAATCCTAATAGCTATAAACAAGAAACAACCCCAATGTCCACTGAGAGACGGATGGATAAAAAAAACATGGTTAATACCCAGCATGGAATATTATTCAGCCACAAAAAGGACTGAGGTACTGACACATGCTACATCATGAAAGAATCTTAAAGACATCATGTTAAGTAAAAGAAGCCAGTCACAAAAGGCCACATACTATGAATCCTGAAGTGTCTACAGCAGGCAAATCTACAGAGACAGAAAGACTTGGAAGCTGCCAAGACAGAGAGGCTCAGGGGGAAACGAGGACTGACAGCGAATGGGTGTAGGCTTCCTTCTGGGGTGATGAAAATGCTCTAAAATTAATTGTGGTGATTATTACGTAACTCTGTGGATATACTAAAACCAATGACTGGTACATTGAAATGGGTTTATTGTATAGATTATGAATTCTTTCTCTTAATCAGGGGCTGTTAAAACAATGTCAATTCCTGATTAAGCCCTATTTTGGGTGCAGTGGGAGGCCAGTTTGGGAGGATTGCTTGAGGCTAGGAGTTTGAGACCAACCTGGGCAATGCAGCAAGACCCTGCCTCTAAAAAAAATGTTTAAAAGTTAACTGGGTATGGTGGAACGAGCCTATAGCTACTCAGGAGGCTGAGCTTGGAGGACTGCTTGGGCCCAGGAGTTTGAGGCTGCAGTGAGCTATGATGACACCACTGCACTCCAGCCTGGGCGACAGAGAGAGACCTCGTCTTAAAAGAAAAACAACAAAAAATGCTTATCTTTATCAACCTCAGGATAAAGAGCAAATTCCTTAAGAGTGGAGAACAGCCCTTGGGCTATAGGGCCCTGGAGGACCCCTCTGACCTCCCCTGCCCCTGCCCTGACCCCACACGCTCGGTCCAGCCGTCCCAACACAGCCGCCGTCCCCGTACGCCTGCTGTTGCCTCTGCCTGGCTCGTTCTCTTCCACACAGCTTTCTCCTCTCCGGTTCTGACCTCTCCTGACTTAGAGGCTGACACCTCCTCGTGCTTTCCAACTGCAACCCCCTCCTGCCACTGCAGGGGGGCAGGTGTCCCTCTTGTGTGTGTCAAGTAATGGAACAGCAGCAATGTCACAGCTTTTGGGTTTGCACACGTCGGTAAAGGCCCCGAGCCAGGGGCTTTCCATACTCTCCCGCATGTTGTTCTTGCAGCAACCCTCTGAGCTAGAGAACAACACTCCCATTTTACAAATGAGGAAGCCGAGGCACAGAGCAGCAGGCGGCACCGCTGAGTGTGGGTGCTGCCGGCGCCTGCGCAGTGCGTCCTCCTTCCCCAACACAGCGGCGCCGCTCACTGCTGTAGTCTCCACCCCTGGAACGTCAAAGCCTTGAAGCTGCTTTTGATGCATCCCAGCAAGTCCACTCTCTTGCCCCATCTCTTACCTGCTGTGCAACCTAGAGCAAATTGCTTAACCTCTCTGGGTTTCAGTAACTGGACCTATTTCATAGGATTGTTGTAAGGATTAAATGAGGTAAAAATATGGCAAGCAATCAGAACTGAGCCAGGTACACAGGAGGCACTCAATGAACTGTAGCAAATGTCATTACCTCTGTATCAGTATTGCCCAGCCCAAGGTCTGGCCTATGGGGACCTCAGAGCAGGTCCCTTCCACCAGGCTGGAAGTCAGTGAGTATGACAGGGGACAGGGCATGCCTGGCCTTGAGTCTGCAGAGGCCCCTGACCAGCAGGCAGCCCCCTCCTCCGAGCAGTACCCAGAGCCACGGCCCCACCGCACAGCCCCGCCCTGACCCTGCCACCCAGACCCTACTCACGGGAAGGTAGACGCAGCGAAGCAGACAATGGAGACCAAGCCCAGGCCCACGCTGGCCTCATCCCAGCCGTCCTGGGCACATTCACCAAACACGTCCCATATCCACTCTCGGGAGCCATTGGGGCAGCTGGAGAAGTTGCCAGAGCTCAGTTTCCTCCAGACCATGGCTGTGGAGGGAAGGCCCCCGGTCCCGCAGGGAGGGTGCTGGTGCACTGAGGCAGGCAGGGGTCCTACAGGGAGAAAGAGAGGAGGCCTTCAGCCTGGGAGGTCCAGGTCACCCCGACCTAAGCCACCCTGGCTTTACCACCCGGCACTGATGAGCCCCTGAACCAGAGAAGGGCAGAGATATAGTCCTCGCCCACCAGGACACATACGCCTCCAAGTCCACAGATCCAAACACACACCTGCCAACCACACACGTGCGGGCAGAGCGCTGGATCTGCGGCCAGAGACAGGTGCGTTCAAATCCCAACTCGCCAATGCTATGACTTTGGGCACGTGACTCAGCCTCTCTGTACCTCAGCCCTCAGATCTGTAAAATGGGGGTGATTACAGTGCCGACTCCCCCACACGGTTGTCCTGTGGGTTCAGAGTTCATACAGCGCATAAAACTGAGCCCTCTATGTCATCTTTTGCTATGATTCTTGGACATTTAGGTTGTTTCCAATTTATCTGTTACAACTATAAATTACTCTGGGGGGTCCACTGAGGCCGGGTGCATTCAGGACATTATTACCTCATTTATTTTATTTATTTATATATTTATTTTTTGAGGGTCACTCTGTTGCCTGGGCTAGAGTGCTGTGGCATCAGCCTAGCTCACAGCAACCTCAAACTCCTGGGCTCAGGCGATCCTGCTGCCTCAGCCTCCCGAGTAGCTGGGACTACAGGCGTGCGCCACCATGCCCGGCTAATTTTTTCTATGTACTTTTAGTTGGCCAATTAGTTTATTTCTATTTTTAGTAGAGACAGGGTGTCACTCTTGCTCAGGCTGGTTTTGAACTCCTGACCTTGAGCGATCCACCAGCCTCCGCCTCCCAGAGTGCTAGGATTACAGGTGTGAGCCACCGCACTCGGCCCTATTACCTCATTTAAAGTAGGGCTGCCCTAAACACCGGTCAGATGAGGCAAGTGGGAGGAGGGGAGGGGACCCCAGGGTGCACAGGCACCTGCGACTGAAGCCTGGGGTGCTCAAGCTTGTCTTCTTCCAGGAGCTCAGAGTGTGGGGGATGCCTACTGGCAAGGAGTCCACGGGCACCTCCCCACTGTGACACACCCAGAAAGCCAGAATATGGCTGACTGCAAGGGCAGGCAGGGAGGGCCCCTCCCGGTGCCCGCGTACCCTGCCTGTGTGACAACACTAGAGCAGGGAGAGAGTAGGGCTTGGCTAGAGCCATCTCTGTCACTGAGAGTCACCACAGCCCCGACTACCGAGCTGTCCGCCAGCTCCATGCCACACACCTTGCATGCACTAGTGCATTTTATCTTCACATCAACTTGTGACGTGGGGACTGCTGATATCTCCATGAGGAACCTCAACCAGAGAGAGGAAGCGATTTGCCAGGGCCCCCAGCCAGGGAGCGTAGGAGTCAGAACCAGGACGGAGACCCGAGACCTGATCTGCTGCTGGCCACCACGCTGCACCGGCTGCTGTCCCTGGGTGCCGCAGAAAGCTCCCGTAGCCTGGCGTGGACGCCCTGCATCTCCTGGAGCCAGACAGTGGGCTTCCCCTTTTCTCACTGTGCTCAGAAGGGGTCTCCTCACCCGGGTGGGGGCTCCCTCCAGCCACCTTAGTTCCCACTTGGGTCAGGAGGCCTGGGCCCCTCATATCGCAATTCCCTGGCTGGACCCAAGGAACTGCTGAGGTCGCAGTGGCAGGGAGCGTGGGGATGGAAAGGAAGCGAGTCAGTGCCTTTTCTCAGGAAGCTACAGCCTCTTGGTCCTCATGTGACCAGCCATGGGCAGAGGCCCTGGAGCTGGGGACAAGGGCGCCCCAGGTCACTGTCTACCCAGCTCACTGCACTATCTCCAAGGCCTGGCACACGGTGGCTGAAAACCTCTTCCCATGTCTTGGTGACCCACCTTGATGACCATGAGCACAACTGATGTTGGAAGTATTCACCTGATGCCCTGTCACCTCACCGGGAAGGCCCCACCCCAAATTAACATACAATCCTGGTAACTGTACCTCTGTGATGCTAGAGACATTTCAGATAAAGTCTTTATGCTCCCAGCCACCCCTCAACTGGACTGTACCCCCAACCTTCTCTTACAGATCCTCAACACGCCACTGCGGTTTATCACACATTCGTACCTGTCATCCTCATAACTCCCTGGCAAGGTAGGGCATATTGTCCCTATTTTACAGATGAGGTTGAGTGACGCTGGGCAACTGAGTTAACCTGTCTCTGCTTGCCTATAAAATGGGGCTAATGACACTCACTCCATGGGCAGCTGTCCTGACTAAATGCCCATAAACCTCCCAGCCCAGGGCCTGACGTAATATATGACAGTGACTGTTCTGAGGCTGAGAGTCTAGCATCTCAGATACCCCAAGGCCTTGCTCTCACTCCCTTTTCCCTGGGTTAGGGAGGAAATGAGGTGGACAAATCCCAGTGTGTGTGTGAGGGTGGAGTGGGGGTGTCTTGAGGAAGGTACCTTGGTTTGTGGGTTCCGGGCACTGGGTGGGTGGCCCCTGACCTTGCACAGGGCCCACATGCAGCTTGGAGCTCGGGCACTCTGAGGCACACCTGAACCCTGAACAGAGGGGCCTTGCTCTGAGGGCCACCATGCATAGGGCCTGTCACCTAGAATCCAAGCATGAGCCCACCTCCTGTTGGAACAGCACTGAGGGAAGGGGTGTCCAGGGCTGAAATAAAACTTGACCTCATTGGTATGGATGGCAAGGACCCAGCAGGGGTGCCCCTGGAGTCACCCTTGGAGGGCACACATTCAAATTTTGGGGTCAGTGCATCTGGGCTGGGGCTCAGAGATCCTGGGTTTAAGAAGCTCTCCTTTTGGTGCACTTTGAGAAAGGCTGTGCTGAAGACAGCATCTCCTGCCACACCCAGCCTCCTCTCCCCATCCCACGCTGAGCCACGAAGGTGCTTCCCCCAAAGCAGAACATGTGTCCGCTACAGGATCAAATCCAAATTCCCCGACGCAAGGCCTCAGGTTACTCCCGGAACTACTTCCCAACGTCTCCTTCTGCCTCCTGACCCCTCGGATAGGAATTTCAGGCCCCCAGGCTTCTGCACATGCTTCCTCTAGGAGTGTCCTCCCCCTCCAGGGCCTGGTAGGGAGATAGGAAGACTCACTTCTAAAGGGCCCTCTCAAAGTGGCCTTGCAAGAGCCAGCTGGACAAGACCTGCCACCTCCCCCTTCCCCTGTCCACACACCTAAAAAATGCCACCAAAGTCCTCAACAACCAGTGCCCTGTAACACACTCTCCTCCCTTACCTGAGTCATGCACTTCTTATTCTAGGGGTCTACACACACCAGCCGCACACGAAGATTCATATAAAGTTGGGAGGAGGCATGTAGGGAGAAGGAGAGAGTGAGGGAGAAAGAGAAAATAGGAGGAAGAGAGAAAGAGATGGGGGAAAGAGGAAGAGAGGAAGAAGGGAAGGAGAGAAAAGCTGTGAGCTCAAATAGCCAAGAGCTGAGGAGAAAAGCACTCTGGAACTGACCTGCCTGACGTCTACTAATCTGGAACTTCTGGGCAGGGGACTGAGCCTCAAAGTTCTAATCTGTAAAGTGAGGGAATAAAACACGTACCCACCTCGGCCGACTACAGAATAAAATGAGACAGTCCAGGCCAACCTGGACTAGAATGGTGCCTGGCATAGCATAAACATTCAACAGCAATGGCCAAGGATGGCCTTTTTTTTTTTTTTTGACAGGATCTCACTCTGTTGCCCAGGCTGGAGTGCAGTGGCATTGTCATAGCTCACTGCAACCTCAAATTCTTGGGGTCCAGTGATCCTCCTTCATCAGCCTCCAGGGTAGCTGGGACTAGAGCACATGTCGCCAAGTCCGGCTGATTTAGTTTTTCTGTAGAGACAGGGTCTTGCTATGTCACCCAGGCTGGTCTCGAACTCCTGGCCTCCAGAGAACCTCCCGCGTGGGCCTCCCAAAGTGCTAGGATTACAGGTGTGGGCCACCACGCTGGGCAAAGATGGCTATTATTCTGTTCTCGCTGTAGCCCCCGCTGGCTCTAGGCACACAGGAGCCTTCAGGAAGTGTTGAATGGACACGACCTGCCACCCCACTTCCAAATCCAGACTCCCACTGGCACATCCAGACGCCTGCCATAAGCACGGCGTGGGAGGGGGCGATCTGGGCTCCCTTCCCCGCAGACCTGGGGAGAAGGTGGAGGAAGGAGGGTCCTAGCCAGGGGACACCATCCACGCCAGGCCTCCAGGTCCTCGTCCACGACTCCCTGACTCCCTCCAGGTGCGTCAGCCCAGCGCGGGCCGCCTGTTTAGACGATAATGACAGGGCAGCCGCTGGCGGGGCCCCCTTGCCCGGCCCGCCCCGGGAAGACACAGCCGTCGGGAACCAGTCGGCAGGACCAGAAGGAGAAAGGAGACCCAGGCCCCAAGCCCTGGACGCGTCGCGCTCGAGGTGGGGGCGACGGGGACATGGGCCCCCAAGGGCCATTATGCCCGGCCGGGAGGCTCGCCCCAGGACCTCGCGCCAAAAGGAGGGCGCGGGAGCCCGGGCGGCCCCGGGGCTGGAGGAGGGTGCTGGAAAGCCGAGCCAGGGACGCCCCGGAGTCCCGACCCCAGCCCTGGGGTTTGCCACCAGCCCCCGTGCCGGCTCACCGCGTCCAGGTCCGCCGCCAGGGCCGGGCTTCTGGGCTCAGTCCCAGCCTGGTCAGCTGACCGCGCCCCGCCGCCCCGCCCCAGGCTCCGCCCCCCACGCCGCGCGCCGCCGCCGCCCCGCCCCGGAGCCGCGGGCTCCGCCCCCCACGCCGCGCGCCGCCGCCGCCCCGCCCCGGAGCCGCAGGCTCCGCCCCCCACGCCGCGCGCCGCCGCCGCCCCGCCCCGGAGCCGCGGGCTCCGCCCCCCACGCCGCGCGCCGCCGCCGCCCCGCCCCGGAGCCGCGGGCTCCGCCCCCCACGCCGCGCGCCGCCGCCCCGCCCCGGAGGCGTCCCCGCGCCCCTCCTCGGCGCCCCTCCCGCGGCGTGGGCGGGGCCAGGGCGCCACAGCGCGCTTGCGCCGGCGTCATGCTCAGAGCGGTGTCTCGCGCCGTCGGCCGCGCCGCCGTTCGCTGCGCGCGTCGCTCTCCGCCGCCGGAGGCTCGCTCGCTCGTCATGGCGCGGCCGCCGCCATCGCGGGCCGCCTCGGGCGCCCCGGTGCGGCCCGGCACGGTGCTGGGCACCATGGAGATGGGGCGCCGCATGGACGCGCCGGCCAGCGCCGCGGCCGTGCGCGCCTTCCTGGAGCGCGGCCACACCGAGCTGGACACGGCCTTCATGTACTGCGACGGCCAGTCCGAGAGCATCCTGGGCGGCCTGGGGCTCGGGCTGGGCGGCGGCGACTGCACAGGTAACAGTCGCCCGGACCGCCCCGCACCGTGCGCAGCTGATCCTGTCCCCAGCCGGGCACCGACCGGACCGCGGGCAGCACCGACCTCCCGCTGCCCACCCCGCAGCGCTGGCACCTCCAGGCTCCTCAGGCGCATCTAGCTTCGGACAGCAGGACGGTGCTTTGCCGTGCCTGACTGCTTTCCTCTCCCTCCCCTGCGAGTTGCAGCTCGGGAGCCCCTCCCCAGCCTTGACTGGCCATTCTTCGCTTCCTACCTCCATTGCTTCCCCGCCTCCAACCCTGCCAGATGCCAGTAACCAGTCCTCACCTGGGCTCTCCGCCTGTCCCCTACCCCCCACCCCACTGCCCTCACCTCCCATGCACTCTGAGCACCCTTTTCTCATGCTGGTCTTTGCTCAGTCCCTAGACTTTGCCCTGTTCAGTTGACAGTTTCTCTGGCGCTCTCAGGGAGAACTGTAGCTGCACCATAGGCCGCGCTAGGGGAGTAGGGGTGGTGGGGAGGTGTGAGAGAGTGGGTAAGGCCTTTCTGTCCATCCTGTGCCAGGCTTTGACATGGGGCTATAGGAGGAAATGTGACCCTAACTCCCCCCAGAGAGCTCAGTCTAGTGGGGAAGACTGAAGCAGTGATTGCTGGGGAGCCCAGAAGAGAGAGCACTTTTGGGGGCTGGGGGCCAGGGAGAGGCCCTAGGGAAGGCTTAGGGAACGCTAGAGCTGGGCCTTAAAGGCTGGGGGGAGAACGGAAGAGAGAAGCATGGTGTCTGAGGGCACAGCTGTGCAAAGACTTAGCTTGGAAATGCAGAGTGCATGGTGTATGTACAAGGAAGGCAGGTGTGGCTTGAGTGGGACTGTCCTTCATTAGCCTGGTGCCATTGGTAGTGCCTGGCACATAGTGAGGGTCCAGTAAGCACTGGCTGTTGTCATTATCATACTTCGCCTTCCTGAGGCTCTTGCTCTCCATCTCCACCGAGAGGCCCTCTCTAGGTCCCCCTTAGCTTCATGGCTTGGTGGCTCTGGAGGAACAGAAGCGGAACGTGTATCTCAGGCCCACGCTTTTTCTCGGTCACTTGGCTGCCTCTTGTTGATAAGGAAGATTTTGTTTCTGAATTGTTTTTTCTTCTCCAGATGTTCCCTGCTTCCTTCTTTGAGGCCAGGGTCTCACTGGGCCAAAGTCCTCAGATCAGACCTGAGCCAAAGTTCACACCAAAAAGGCCCAAGGTGGGGGTTGGGGGGTGGTGGCAGAAGGGAGAAAATCTGGACAAGAAGCTGTAGAACTTGAACTTGTTCTTTCTTGTATCTGAAGGGATCTCATCACACCCCTCTGACCTGCTCATTTGGCTTGGCCAGTAGGAGAAGTGTACAGTCCATTCAGAGTCCGCACAGCTGGGGTTCTTTATAGGGCAAGGAACAGTGCCAAATTAACTCACTTCCAAGCTGCTTAGGTGGCAGATCACTGTCTCATGGGGATCTGGTCTCTACACTGCATGTATGTTTGTGCATCCCTCTGTGAGTCTGGAAGGGGAGGGGAATTATAATCACCTTCTGTTCAGGTTGCCTCTAACAGTCTCTCAAACTGCCTCTGCCGGTGGCCCACATTCAGGTGGCTGGCTGCTTCTTTACTGGTCTTCCTGCTTCCAGGCCTCCTCCTTGTGTTCTTTCTCTATACTGCAGCCAGGGTGAACCCAGGTGACCCATTCACATCCTAACAAAACCTGTGAATTGATCATTCAGCGATCAGTCCAGATTCAGTGAGGTGGTATTTGAGAACCAGTGGGATCAAATCTGTGCCTTTTTCTTGTCTCATATCCCACTGTATTTATGCCCTGCCCTGGAATTTATGCTCTTATAACTTAGAATTGGAGATATGCATCCTCACATACTGTGTTTTCTTGCCTCTGTGACTTTGCATTTGTTCCCATGCTCTGCACTCTCCACCCTTCCCTGGAATTCCCAGGTTGGCCTCATGCCTCTCCTCTGGGCTCCTATAGCCTGTGTGCATTTCTCCACTGCACTTACCATATTGTAACATCAGCCTCCAGTTTGTCAGCTCCAGAAGGGCAGAGATCCAGGGTATTCAGTCCATCTCTGCATACTCAGTCTCTAGTGCAAGGCCTGGCACAGCCAGCAGTTTGGTGACTAATGATAGTGATTGTAACAGAGCCGAACATTAAGAAGTTACATCTAAGACATGATTTACTCCCCATGACCTGATAAGGACAGTTCCATTATTATCATCACCATTTTACAGAATAGAAAACTGGGGCTGAGAGAGTAATTTAGGCACAGTCGCCTGGTTAGCATGGGGCTCTTATAAATCCTTAAGCATTACATTCTTCCACCCAGTGAAAATTGCTACCAAGGCCAACCCTTGGGATGGAAAGTCACTGAAGCCTGACAGTGTCCGGTCCCAGCTGGAGACGTCACTGAAGAGGCTGCAGTGCTCCCAGGTGGACCTCTTCTACCTGCATGCCCCTGACCACGACACCCCGGTGGAAGAGACGCTGCGCGCCTGCCACCAGCTGCACCAGGAGGTGAGGGCAGCCCCCTGAGTTCCAGTAGGCGGCCTGCTGCTCTTCTTATCCTGATACAGGATACAGCCTCACTCCAAGATCCCCACTCTGGCCTCCCCTTCCTGGTCTCCTGGACTGCAGTGGGTTCTGACCACAGCCTCACCCCTGCAGGGCAAGTTTGTGGAACTCGGCCTCTCCAATTATGCCGCCTGGGAGGTGGCTGAGATCTGCACCCTCTGCAAGAGCAACGGCTGGATCCTGCCGACTGTGTACCAGGTGAGGGCCACGGCTGCAGGGGCCTCGGTCTCCAGTGGTCTTGCTGATCTGAGTTCTCTTTGCCCTTGTGCCTGCCCCTGTGCCCTCTGCATAGCAGCCACTGTCCTGCTCAGAGCCTGCAGATGGCTCCCAGGTAGTGGTCTCTCAGGATGACGTCTAAGATGCTCATCTGGGCCACCAGGCACCTGCCCACTTCTTGCCTGAGTGCACACCTTGCTCCCTCCCTTCCCCAACTCCCTGTGCACGTCAGCCTTGAACACACCTTCCCCCTGGGAGAAGTGCTCAGGCTTCACTTTAGTGACTCTTGCTCTGGAAGCCTTTCCTGACAGCTGTAAGGAGTCTCCAAACCTCACCTTCATACATTCAGTGGGAACTTTTGAGTTCCTACTATGATCATAGAACCTGACATTATCGTAATTATCAGTCCCCTTGTCTAGTTCTTTAACTTGGCTGTAACATCTCTTGGAGGCAGAGAGTCTGTGAGACTTGTTGATGGTTGTAAATCCAGCGTCCAGCCCATAGCGGGGCACACAGATATTTATGGAATGATATATCCAGTTCAGTTTCCTGTCTTTGGGCCCAGTACCCTCTCCCCATCCCCTACCAACACTAGTGATTTTAGAAATATTGCAAAAGTCCTGAGCTTGTGTTGATTTAGAGTTTTAAGAGAGGAAGGCTGTCCTCTCCCTGCAGGGCATGTACAACGCCACCACCCGGCAGGTAGAAACAGAGCTCTTCCCCTGCCTCAGACACTTTGGATTGAGGTTCTACGCCTACAACCCTTTGGCTGGTATGTGCTGCCATGGGCCAGGCTCCTCCTGGGGTGGGAGGGCATTCCTGGCCCTGTCTCTGCCTGTTCCTGACCCGTAGATGCCGAGCCCAGGAGCTGGGAAGCAGGGAGGGGTTTGACAAAATGCTGGGCTGTGTCCTCCATCCTTTCTTGGTCCCTCCCCATCTCCTAGTCCAGCAGCCCTGGGGTACAGCACCCCAGGGAGCAACCTGGGCCAGGGGTCTGAATGCAGCCTTCCTGCAGGGGGCCTGCTGACCGGCAAGTACAAGTATGAGGACAAGGACGAGAAACAACCCGTGGGCCGCTTCTTTGGGAATAACTGGGCTGAGACCTACAGGAATCGGTGAGCTGGGGATGTCTGCCTTGGGACGCTGAGTATGGAAGGACCCTCTTTGTCCGAAATGATGTTCCAGGCTGCTTTCCTAGGGCGTAAGGCCTTCCCTTGCCGCCTGTGCCTACATCTCTTGATTCCTACAGGATTGTGAAACTCTCCGTGGGGTTTCTTCTTGTTTCCTTGGGACCTCCTGAGGAAATGGGGCTCCCTGGGCCTTATGGTCTCCAGGGCCCAGGTCTTCCCTGAGACATCACCCGCTGAGAAGGAGAGAAGGAGCCCAGGGTGGAGCTCAGGAAGCCTGGGCCGAGTCCTGCCCCATCCTAGCTGCGTCTGTGTCATTGGGTGCCATGGGGCAGGTTCAGGAGTCCTCAGGAATCGACACATTGGTGAGGGAGCCAGCCTCCTGGGTGGGTCTGAGACCCCGTGAAGTAGGAGACCCCGGCTAGAGAGGATGCTGGCCCCTCAGGGCTTCATGGACTGGGGTGTGGGTGGCTGCCCTGGGATGACCCCAAGATACTGACCCTTGTGCCATCATCCGTATCTGCACAGCTTCTGGAAGGTGCACCACTTTCAGGCCATTGCCCTGGTGGAGAAGGCCCTGCAGGCCGCTTATGGTGCTAGTGTCCCCAGCATGACCTCGGCCGCCCTGCGGTGGATGTACCACCACTCCCAGCTGCAGGTAAACAGCCGCCCTGCGTGCTGCTGCCCTCTGGGGGAGCTAGAATGACTTTCAGGGCAGCGGTCCCCAACCCTTTTGGCACCAGGGACCAGTTTCATGGCAGACAGTTTTTCCACGGACTTGGGGTGGTTTCATGATGATTCAATCACATTCCATTTATTTTTCACTTTATTTCTGTTATTATTAGATTGTATTATATAATGCAATAATTGTACAACTTACCATAATGCAGAATCAGTGGGAGCCCTGAGCTTGTTTTCCTGCAACTAGACAGTCTCATCTGGGGGTGATGGGAGCCAGTGACACCCGAAGTGTGTTGTTTATGTCCTCTCTACTCCATAATCTCGTTTTGGTTGTTGTCACTGCAGAAACCCCCGCTTCACAAAGCTAGGATGTGGGAAATGGGAGCAGGCTTTTCAGTGCTTTTGTGGCAATCTCAGGATATTCCACCTTGACTTTAGTCCAGAATGTATGGAGATTTGAAGTTGTCTCAAACATAACTTAAAGGCCACCATCATTTGCAGTCTCAAGCAGTGGATCCTCTTCTAGCACGGACAAAGTCGATTCACTTGGCTTATTCACAAATGGGTCACAGGTTCATTTCTTCCCATTTTGGGGGTCTTTTATGGTTGGGAAGTAATGCTCAAACTCTTTTGAAAGCTGAGATAGGTGATTATGCACCAGCTTGGCAAAGAAGGCCCTGGCTCAGTCTCTTTGAAAATCTCTGCTAATGTTTGAAATATGTCAAAAATCCCAGTATTCACTCATTGTCCCCATTATTCCAGTTCACCTTTGAATGCAGCCACTTTATCTGCCGACTTGAACACAGTTGTCATTCTCCCCTGAAATGATACATTGAGTTCATCGAGCAGGTTAAATGTGTCACACAAGTAAGCAAGTTTTGTGACCCATTGTGTGTCACTGAAATGTGCTGCCACTGGTGACTTTTTCTAAAAGAAATCTCTGGAGCAGCTCTCATAACTCAAAAACTCTGGCCAGTTATCTACCTTTAGAAGGCCATCTCGCTTCTGTGTATAAGGGAAGACGTGTGCTCTGCGTCCATCCCCTCACACAGCTGCATGAACAGACATGAGTTAAGGGCATGTACTTTAACGTGGTTGATAATTTTAATCACGTCCTGCAAAACAGTTCAGGTGACATTTTCTGGCTAGCCTGCATTTCTCTATAGATGACAGAGTATGTAGACTCACATTCAGAAGTGAACTCCTTGACCCGAGTAGTGAAACCAGAAAGCTGTCCAGTCATGGCAACTGCTGTATCTGCACATATACCAACACAAAATGACCAGTTCAGTTTTCCTGATACATAATCATTCAAAGTCTTGAATGGTTCTGCAGTTTTGATGTTGCTTGGCAGCAAAAGTGCACATAACCTAACCTCATGCACATCTTCTTGAAAAACATATCGCACCGAAAAACAAGTATTGTTGCCTTGTTGTCAACATTGGTAGACTCATCAACCTGGATTGTGTACCATGGTGATTCATTAATCCTCTAACAATTATGCCTCAGTGTTCTCTGCTATTTCACCTGGTTAAGCTGCTAACCGAAAGGGGAACACGTGCCACCGTTTGAACTGCAGCCTCTCCTAAAAGTTCACAGCAAATGTCCTTAGCGGCAGGCAGGACCAACTCTTCACCCATAGTTAATGGCTTCTTAGCTTTAGCAATGCCACTAAGAATGATACTTTCAGTGCAGACACATTTGATGAAGTGGTGGCCTTCAGTAATTGCTTCTGTTCTTTGTGGTCACATTTTTTTCTTTATAAAAACTCCAAAGGTTTGTCTTTTAATGCAAGGTGCTTGGTCTCCATATGGTGAAGCTCTTTTGAAGTTTCCGTGGCTTCATTAGATAGCCAGTCACCACGTTTTATACAAAGTGGGCTTGGAGAATGTGAATCACCTGTTGCAGTGAACTATAATTTAAGTAGGACTCTTGGTATTTTCTTTTAAATGCAGCTTTCATTTTGTTGGCAGTCTTAGAGTCTTCTGCTGTCTCATCATTGGATCTGTCCCCATTTTCAAAGAAGCTCTCTAGCGATGTTTGGTTTTCACTCATTTTTGCTAGAGTTAGCTTGTGGGCTTACGAAAACTGTGACTGAGGCAAGTGTGCAGTGCAGGAAAGAGGCACTGATGGAAGTGGTAAATAAAACAATGGGCAGGCAACGTGCAGACTAAAATAAGTGTGTGATTCTGACTTAAAACCTGCCACCAGATGCAGCTATACAATTGAAGTACATCAACTCACTGGCTACTAGAAAGCCTGCCACCAGATGCAGCTTAATTGTCACTTGCCACTCACTGATAGGGTTTGAATGAGTCTGCAAGCAGTTGATTTTTTTTTCTTTTTTTATTTTGACCACCCAGAAGTACCTTATCAACCAAAGCAATTGATTTATTATGGTGTCTGTGCAGTCAGACCTCTCCGCTAATGATAATTTATCTGTATTTGCTGCTGCTCCCCAACACTAGCATCACCGCCTCAGCTCCAGCTCAGATCATCAGGCATTAATCACAAGAAGTGTGCAGCCTAGATCCCTCGCATGCGGAGTTTACAATAGGGTTTGTGCTCCTAAGACAATCCAATGCCCCTGCTGATCTGACAGGAGGCGGAGCTCAGGCGGTGATGTGAGTGATGGGGAGTGGCTGTAAATACAGATGAAGCTTCGCTCCCTCGCCCACTGCCACTCTCCTGAGCGTCCCGCAGCTCCAGGATTGGCAACTGCAGTGTTAGGGGACCTCTAAAGAGTTTGTTTTCTCTATTCCTTCGAAATTTCTGTCCCTTCCAGTTCTCGTGGGCATTCTTCCCACTGTTTGTCAATGTTATCTGCATGCCAGGCTTTGTAACAAGGGCTTTACAAACATGGGTTTCATCATCCCTTAGGCCATGTGCAGTATGATTATCCCAGTTTTATTGAGGAGGGAACTGGGGTTCACACAGCTATTGAGGGGACAGAGGCCGGTGGCTCACGCCTATAATCCTAGCACTCTGGGAGGCTGAGGCAGGCATATCACTCAAGGTCAAGAATTTGAAACCAGCCTGAGCAAGAGCAAGCCCTGTCTCTGCTAAAAATAGAAAGAAATTAATTGGCCAACTAAAAATATATAGAAAAAATTAGCCGGGCATGGTGGTGCATGCCTGTAGTCCCAGCTACTCGGGAGGCTGAGGCAGAAGGATCGCTTGAGCCCAGGAGTTTGAGGTTGCTGTGAGCTAGGCTGATGCCACGGCATTCTATCCGGGGCAACAGAATGAGACTGTCTAAAAAAAAAAAATAAGGACAGAAATTTGAACAGAGGTTTAACCTTTAACCATAAGACCCATTAGTCTCCCTCCTCTGGTGGGAGCTGGGGTTTCCTTTCTCTGGCTATCCCCTGTCTTCCTGGTTCAGACTTCTCTAGCTTCAGCTTTGGAGGTGGCACAGTGTCTGACATATGTATACAGTAGGTGCTCAGTAATGGGAGCTAAGTGAGTTGCATAAGTTTTATACCCATAACCATGCTGAAAATCGAGACAATGGAGTCCCCAAGAGGTTGAATGACTTATCCCCAGTGTCACAGCTTTTGGGGTTGAGAACTGGGCTGTGAAGTTCGGTCCGTCTGGGCGAGCTGTGTGGGGGCAGGGGACAGAATAACGGTCTCCAGTCACATCATTCCAGCTGTCAAGGCACCTGCAGTTCTTTGTGGATGTACAGGGCACACATAAACACAGCCCAGGTCTCGGCAGGGCCGTGGCTGGGAGGGCGTGTGAGTGGAGCGTTGTGCAGAAGGGTGTTGACCTCTGGCCATCTCCCCTTGCAGGGTGCCTGTGGGGACGCAGTCATCCTGGGCATGTCCAGCGTGGAGCAGCTGGAGCAGAACTTGGCAGCGACTGAGGAAGGGCCCCTAGAGCCGGCTGTCGTGGACGCTTTTGACCAAGCCTGGCACTTGGTTGCCCACGAGTGTCCCAACTACTTCCGCTAGGTCCCGTCGTGTCTCAGGCTGCCCAAGGCCTTCTCATTTTTCTCTCACTCTGGCCATTCTCTGCCTTAAGCTGATGTAGCAGGGTCTTTCGCGATTGGATCCATGCATTGTTTTTCTAGATTCCTGTCTTGCTCCTTATTGCCTTTACACCATGGAAAGGCTGGGGCTGCATCCTGCCTGGGGCTTTCCTACCCGAATAAAGTAGGCACTTGACCTGGCTGTCACCCAGGCCTGCAGTGAACCCCACACACTTGTCTTCTCTGGTGTTCACGATGTGTTTCTCATCCTGCCCGGGGACTTCGAGATAGAGGCTGAACCACGGCTGGAGTCTTCAAAGGGTGAAGGGAGTGGAAGGGTCTCAGGGGCACATGGCCCTCCCCAGTGTCTCCTGGGTCCCTAGTTCTGACTGCCAGCCTGACTTCTCAACTGTGGGGCTGGAGGTAGCTCTCACTCTCCTACACGATAGAAAAAATGAGAGCTGTACACCTAAAGATTTTCTCCACCTTAGAATTGCCTCCTCAATACTTAGAAATGGAAGAATTTGAGCAGAAGCCTACCTGTAGAGTCCCTGCTAAGAAGAAGAAATAACACTGGGTACATTTCTGACACTCTGAATCTCAACAATGGCTTTACTCTTGTCTTAGCTAAGGCCTCCTATCTGCACATCCATCAGATTCTTGGCTTTGTCTCTGGGCCTCCTGTTGGGAGTGTGGGCACTAACTGCCAGGGTCCCCATTTTCCTCAGCAAACTTCTGCTCCAAACTGGAGGCACCTAAGGCTGGAGAAGAAAGGAAAAATCCCAGGTCCAGCCATTGCTGTTTGACCATTTCCAATGCAGCAAAATCTCCCCAGCCTTGAGCAGCACGTCAGGGAGTCATGGGGGGCAGGGTAGGGCACAAGGCAGCAGCAGCAGCATGCGAAACAGTCTGTTAGGATGAACAGGGCCCAACCTGGAAATTTAGACAACCCCACTCATCCAGGTGACTCTTTGTTCTAGGAAAAGTTCTATTTGCCCTCTAGAGGGAGATACCCTGCAGACAAATTTTTATTCTTTATCAAAAGAAGTCACCTTCCTTTGTCTCTTTCCATAACAAAATAGTTGTTTCCCCATACCATATGCTCCATTAATTATCTTTGTACAACAAACCACACTAAAATTGAGTTGCTTAAAATTACTAGATTCCCCCAAACTAATCAAAAGATTCAATAAAATCCCTATCAAAATGCCAGTGGCTTTTTTTTTTTTGCACAGTACACAAATTAAGAAACTGATCCTAAAATGCAAATAGAAATTCAAGAGACCCAGAATAACCAAAACAAACTCCAAAAAGAACAAAGTTGGAGGACTCACACTTCCTGATTTCAAACTTACTACAGAATTATAGTAATAAAGACTGGTTGTGGCATAGGGAATAGAATTGAGAGTCCAGAAACAAAATCTTACTTGTACAGTCAGTCGATTTTATTAATAGCACTCATAAGAGTGCTAAGACAATTCAATGAAGAGCAGTCTTCAACAACGTCTGAATGTCCTCATGCCAAAGAACAAAGCTGGATCCCTTCCTCATGCCATACAAAGAAATAAACTCAAAATGGATCAAATACCTAAATGTATAAGCTAAAACTATAAAACCCATAGAAGAAAATGCTGTAATAGATCTTCATGACCTTGGGTTAGGCAGTGGTTTCTTAGATATGCCACCAAAAGCACAAGCAACAAAGGGAAAAATAGTTAAATTGGGCATCACCATTATTTAGTACTTTTGTGCTTCAAAGACACCATCAAGAGAGTGAAAAGACAACCTACAGAATGGGAAAATATTTTTTGCAAATCACATATCTGTTAAGTTACTTATAGCTGTAACATACAAAGCACTCTTACGACTTAATAAGAGAAAACACCCAGTTAAACAGTGGACAAAGGATCTGAACAGACTTTTCCAATGAGAATATCCAGATGGCCAGTGACCACATGCAAAGCTGCTCAGCATCACTACTCAGAGAAAAGCAGATCAAAACCACTTCCCACTCAGTCTCAGAAAGAAAGTAAGTGTTGAGGAGAGTGGAGAAATCGGAGCCTTGATACACTGCTGGTGGGAACGCAGGATGGTGCAGGCATTTCAGAAAACAGCCCAGCAGTTTCTCAAAGAGTAAGCAGAGTTACCAGATGACCCAGCACTTCCACAACTTAGGCACATACCCGAGTGAAATGAAATATGTCCACATAATAAGTTAAAGGAATGTTCATAGGGGCACTGTTTATTAAAGCCAAAAAGTGGAAACAGCCCAAGTGTCAATCAGCTGATGAATCGATAAAATGCATATACATACAGTGGAATACTGTCAAGCGTTAAGAAGGAATTACATACCGAACAGCTACAATACGGATGAGCCTTGAAGACGAGGGAAACAAGCCAGTCACAAAAGGCCTCAAGTATATGCTTCCGTTTCCATGAAATGTCTG
>VSMF01013841.1:0-19295 GCA_008750915.1 Microcebus jonahi | reverse complement strand
TTTTTGATAAAGGCCATTCTCACTGGGGTTAAGTGATATCTCATTGTGGTTTTGATTTGCATTTCCCTGATGATTAGAGATGTTGAGCATTTCTTCATATGTTTGTTGGCCATTCTTCTGTCTTCTTTAGAAAAATTTCTGTTCAAGTCCTTTGCCCACTTTTTAATGGGGTTATTTGATTTTTTCTTCCTAATTTTCGTGAGTTCTAAGTATATTCTAGTTATCTGGATAGCCACCTGTAGAAGGCTAAAACAGGACCCACACCTTTCACCTCTTACAAAAATCAACTCACGCTGGATAACAGACTTAAACCTAAGATATGAAACTATTAGAACTCTAGAGGAAAAAGTGGGAAACACTCTCCTAGACATCGGCCTGGGCAAAGAGTTCATGAAGAAGTCCCCAAAGGCAATCACAGCAGCAACAAAAATAAATAAATGGGACATGATCAAACTACAAAGCTTCTGCACAGCCAAAGAAATAGTCATGAAAGTAAATAGACAACCTACAGAATGGGAGAAAATTTTTGCATCCTATGCATCCGATAAGGGACTGATAACTAGAATATACTTAGAACTCACGAAATTTTCCATTTTCTAAAGCTCATCAAATTAAATTATTTAGGGTGTTTATCCACTTAACATGAGTTTTCGAAAATATTTTAATGAAAAATTTCAGTTTTAATATTTAATATTTTAAAATGTTAATATTCTATTTTATACTTTTCTCACATTTTATTCCTAAATACATTTCTATATTCTTTTTATCTTTATTCATATTTCCCAAATCATCTATTTCTTTCAAATACAGACCAAATATTCCTAGTTCAATATAACACATTAAATAATTGAAAAGTCTCAAATATTTAAAATTTCTCAAAACAGTAGATATAAGAAAAAAGATTTAAAAAATTAATGTTTATAAAATTCTGTATTATAAAACATTTAAATAATAAAACAGAAAAAAACATAATTATAAACTTTAGTCTTTTCTTGTTGATTGATATAATTGAATAAACAAATGTTCATTCTTTTAAAGATTGAGATATAATGTAAATATACAGTAAATATTAAAGGTTTGGTTTATAATGGGGAACACTTCTGTTTCTTTTGTTGGTAAAAGATGTTATCAATCATTTTGTTTTGGCGTGGTACTTCATCTGAAGGCCTACTTTATTTTTCTAAAATATGATAAGGAGGGATGCTTATGAATCATCCTTTAATTGTAAATCAGTAGACTTTGAGGCATAGATTCAGTAACAGTGACAGATGATCCAGCTCTCCAGAGGAATCCTCTAAGTAGTAACAGTGGCAAAAGGTTAATATTTACTGATGGACTTTATCAGTATTCTTGTTAGAGAAAGTTACTGTATGAGGATAAGTAGCTCATTGTGGCATATTAATAAATTCAAAAAATCATTTTCTTTTTCTGATAATTATGAATGCTTTGAAATTTTAAAAGTATTGGTAGAATAGTGATGAGAGAGTGAAGAGTGAATCACTCTGAAATGGTAGGAATAGCTGGTTGACATTCATATGGAATGGAGTCAATATTTTAGGGTGTTAATGAAATATTTCATCATCTGCAATCCTTAGTTAAAACTTATACCATCTCTTCCCCCAGATCATGAAACACATGATGAAACTGAGGTCATAAAGTTTCTTACCTAATATAGTGTTTTTCAATACCCCTTGGATAATATGCATCTTTCTAATAACCCACTGTTTTTGCTGCTATAGACTAGAAGGAGGATATAGCAAGAAAAAAATATGTGAAAGATGACTATCTTTCTGATCTAGAGAAATTGTGGGAAAAAGAGAGTGAATATAGCAGAGGCCTGTTTCTATACTCTTAGTACTTCAAAATCAAACCACAAGGATGTGATTCAAAGTTTTAAGAGAAGCCACAAATGAATGAAGAAGCTTGAAGCAGCATGATCAGGAGCAGGACTCAGCAAATCTTGGAAGACAGTTTCAGAGTAGAGAGATGGTACATTTTCTGGTGGGTATAGGCAACTAAATGAGCTTGAAGCAATAATATTGTATCCATTTGGTCTTTACATTATTCAGTGGATCTAGTATTGTCTTTATTTTTTGTTTGGGGGCAAGTACCAGCAGTATTAATAAATGGTAAAGGTTGAAAAGTCATGACAAATCAGTCACTGTAGATAGAAACTATGATCCGCCACAGTGAGCTATAGGCTTTGGTGATAATGTAGTACTCCTTAAGTTAGGTGGGACTAGTTTTCCTCACGACTCTCTAATCAAGGGCAGATAAGCATCAACCATCTGCATCTGACAGCAGAGAGAATTTAGTGGGGATCGGAGGAGTCCTGTCCCCTACAAAATGGTACGGTGACATAAGCCACAGAGCTGCAACCCCACTTAAAAAATTCTGTACAAACAAACATCACAGCCTGATTACTTATATGGGGAATATTTATCTCATCAAAATGACCAGATACTGTCATGGGGCTAAACTTGTCAATGTGGAAGACAAAGTAATGGCCTCTCAAATATGTCCCTGTCCCAATTTCCAGAACAGATGAATATGTTAGATTATAAGACAAAGAGCAATTAAAGTTGTAGATAGAATTAAGGTTACTAATCATCTGATCTTAAAATAGAGAGACTATCCTACATTATCCAGGTAAACCTAATATAATCACAATCATCCTTAAATATGGAAGCAGGAGGCAGATGAAAAGGTCAGAGTAGTGTGATGTGGGAAGGATTCATCCCATCACTTGTGTGTTTTCCCAGGAAAGAAGGAGACGAAGGGCTAAAGAAAGTGGGTAGCCTCTAGACGCTGGAAAAGCCAGTGAGGTGGGGAGCAAGGAGGCTCCCCTAAGAGCCTCTGGAAAAGAACACAGCCTTACCAATACCTTGGTTTTAGCTTAAGGAAACATCTAACCCACAGAACTGTAAGTTAATAAAATTATGTTATTTTAAGCTTCTAAGTTTTGCTAACTTGTTATAGCAGGAATATAAAACTAATACAATGAATTTAAACCACAATTGTACATTATGATTTTCTTTCTTTCCTTTTTTTTTTTTTTCTGTATTCAGTGGGGAGGGATTTATGAAAAAAAATCACACATTTTATATAGTAGAGGAATGAAACTTAGTGTGAGTGTACTTGCAACTCTGCCAAACAACTTTCAAAAATGGGCAGGTGATCAAATTTATCTTATGTTTTCTGACAAACCTTTTCCAGGTGCCTAATGTAACCTCTTGAGTTTTCTCCTGCTAAATTTAAAAATAAAATCTATCATATGTCCTCTTCAATATATAACCACTGTACAAATTTCACTCCTCCCACTATTTTTATATCTAGGTGCTATTTTTCCTTTGAAGATGAAGATCAATTTATCCATTTGGTTACCCAAACTTACCATATCTGATATGGAGAACTTGCATTTTCTTCTTACCTGCTTTGGCAGCTATGTGTACCCTTAATCTTGGTTAATGTCTTCATTATTCACCCAGCTACTGAATTAGAAACCTTGGGGACATACTTTACTGATAGTTTTTGTTTCTCTTTTTCAATGCCCACCTGGTGTCCAAGATTTTGAATCTGACTTTCTTTTTTCTATCATTTTTTCCACAAGCTTAATTTATATTCTCATCATTTCTCACTTGGAATGTCATCTAATAGTTGGCTTCTGCTATTACTGTATTTCCCATCTAGACATCTTCATGCTCTTATAAGGCTTGCTTTCAAAATTCTGCTTTTGATATAAATTTGTTTGGAAGTCCTCACTGGATTTCTGCTGCCTACTGACTCCACACAATCATCACTTCTTGTCTACAAATTACATAATTTTGATCAACTCATGCTCTACTTATATTTTTACTACAATGTCTAATAAAGGGCTTAGCAAACTGTATGTGCCAAAAAGTATGTACGAATAAATAAAAATAAAAAGATCTGAAGCCAATAATTTTCAGAGACATGGATCAGAGAGATAATAAGGTTTTTGTGGATACTCCACTGCCAAAGGAGGAAGAAGAAAGTAATCTTTTTTTCCTTATCTTCTGCAGTTGAAATTGCTCACATCATCATCAATCTGCTTGGTGATTACATCCAAGCCTTTTTGACAGCTTCAAATTTGATCTCTGCTAGAGGACTGATATGATTAAGAGACCATTGTTAATTAACCTAAGATTAAGGAGATTAAAATTAGTAAGTAAAGGAACATACCTTATATCCATTGACCTTTCTATAGCTTTCTTTTGTCCAATGGATATTTTTTAGCTTTATTATTGAAAGCACTCAGTTAACAAAACCTATAAATACAGACACTGATGTGATCTACTGACCAGAAAATAAGATGATCAAAATTCTTATACTGATGTTTAATTAACTCATCTTTTAGAAAAAAAAAAAAAAGTTTTTTTTTTTCTGGAGTAAATGTAAGTAGGAAAATTAGTAACAAAGCAGTTCACCATTTATGTTTCTGTCTTTAACCATCATTTCCCACCTCATTATGCTTAAAAGGCATTTTTTTTTCCTTCTCTAAAGTTTACTTTTATTTTATTGTCATTTGCTGTGAGTACTGTTTGTTTCCTGCTTGATAATTAGTGTAACTTTTAAAAAATTATGGTTCACTGCCTCTTATGGAAACTGGTCAAACAGGTACTCACCCAGAAGTTAAATGGATCCCTGTTTATTTCCTTCCAGCTCTATGTAAGGGGCAGAAAAACACTTGAGTATCATAAAATTGTTTCTCAGTTGTTACAAAACCTTTCCTTTATCCAAAGGTTATATGTAATAGTATGCCAAGGAATATCTCATTTTACTAAGCATCAATATTAATATGAAGTAGTATTAAAAAGCTCATACTGGTGATGAAAAGCTGAGACTCACAGTAGAAATGTAAGTTTCTAGGTCACTCTGCTTATGATAAAAGTGAGAAGTTTGCTTCTACTCAGGAAATTTTGAAGTTTTATTCTTGTGTAAGGTGGTTTTGTTGAAAACAGAAAAGACATTTAAATCGATGCTGAAGTCTACATAGTGTTTCATTTCAGCGAAATAATCTAGCTTGGAGTCTGACACTGAGGGGAAACATATACAGACACTTTAAGCTTCTGTACATTGGGTAAAGCATAACGCAATCTACTATTCATAGAAATATCTATTGAAGCAGTTAACTCAAAAAGGCATGGCTTTGAAATTTCAGGTGTCTCTGCACTTTAAGGTGACCCTGCTGCTGAGTGCGTAGCTCTGGTTAAACTTTTTACAAACTGATTTTCTCTATTTCTGTCTTAACCTTAGTAAATTATATTAGCTCTTGATTGGGTAGTATTAATAGAATAAAATAATAAAATATTTATTTAGCCCCATTGTAATTCAAATCATCTTCCATACTAGGTCAGAGATGGTCGTGGAGATTTCTCAACTTTAGTGATTCTCCCCTGGCCGAAACCTAGGAAGTAACAGAGTTGATCTTTCAGATGAGCTTTCTTGATTATAAATCAGACATATTTTCACTGTTTTACATGGTATATTAGTTTCCTAGAATTGACATGACAAATCACCACAAAATGGAGTTTAAACAATAGAAGTGTATTTTCTCACAATTATGGGAAATAGTAGTCTCAGAACAAGACTTGAGCAAGGTTGGTTTCTTCTGAGGGCCATGAGGAAGGTCTATTTCATTCCCCTTTCGTGCCTCTTTCAGGTCTCTTTCCTCACTTCTGGAAGCTTGCTCAGAATCTTTCATGACCATTGCCTCCTGCTGCATCACACAGATCTCTGCCTTCGTTTTAAGTTGGCATTCTCCTTATGAACATGTCTGTCTCTGTGTCCAAATTTTTCTTTTATGAAGAAAACCAGTCATATTATATTAAGGTCATCAAATAAAAGTTGCATCAAGCAAGTTGAACTACTGTAAGAGGGACCAAGGCTACTGCTATAGGCAAAGACTGAACTCAACCTTGCAGAAGCAAATGACAACAGAGTTTTGTTTTGTTTTTTTAAACCCCAGGGAAGAGCTAGTGAGAAAGTACTGGAAGTCATTAGGAGGGAAGTTATCTACTGTGATTAGGCCATCTTTGTTTGCTAATAGGTGTTAATTGAAGTTAGGTTCCTAAACTCCCTCAGAGACTGGGAGATAGGGGCTCTATCTTTCTTTATGATTACATTTTAAAGAGATGGACCCCAGGTCCTTGAGAAAGACAAAGACCTGGGTTATAAAAAATGACAAAAGGCTGGGAGAAGCACTTCTCAAAGAACCAGAGAAAAGATTTCTAATTTCCAATTTTCTAAAGTAAGGGCTTTAAGAAAGAGATTTCAGGGGCCTAGAGTCAGGAAGAAGTCTATCTAAAAGTTTACTCAAATTGCTAAGGCCTTCTTGGTCATAGACCGTCCTAATGACATCATTTTAATTTGATTCCCAATGTAAAGACCCTGTTTTCAAATATAGTCCTATCTGAGGTACTGAGGTTAGAATGTCAACAGATCTTTTTTGGGAAAGCACAATTTAACCCACAACACATGGATATGTGATTTACTGATAAATGAAGAAGGAGCAAGTGAGGAAAGTGTTTGCTTATCATAATATGACAAAAAAAATGTATAGAGGCATCATTTATGAAAAACATAAAATGTCAAGTATATTATCAAGTTAATAAAAGGATATCCATATACAATAAACTTTAGTCAAAATTTTCAAGATGAATTAATATAAGCAAAACAAATGTATTAGTATTTAATATATATAATGATACAATTTATTTATTTATTTATTTTTCGAGACAGAGACTCACTCTGTTGCCCTGGCTGCAGTGTCATTGCGTCAGCCTAACTCACAGCAACCTCAAACTCCTGGGCTCAAGTGATTCTTCTGCCTCAGCCTCCTGAGTAGCTGGGACTACAGGCGCATGCCACCAAGCTGGGCTAATTTTTATTTTATTTTATTTTTAGTAGAAACAGGATCTTGCTCTTGCTCAAGATGGTCTTGAACTCCGAGCTCAAATGATCCTCCCACCTCAGCCTCCCAGAGTGTTAGGATTACATGCATGAGCAACCACACCTGGCCTAATTTTAAAAATTAAGCATCCAATTTCCAGGCCCTTCCTTTACAAATTCCAAAATCTTGTGGATGAGACCTGTAATATATATGTTTATCATACACCAAGTTAATACTATTAGGAAATTTTGGACCACATAAAAATCAAAACCTTTTTAAAGAAAATTTAAAAGGAATATTCTATTTTTAAATGGTAAAAAAATGAATCAACATTCAGACATGTCTAATTCTATGAAAATGTCATGGATTTGGCCAAATAAAATATTGTTAGAGCTATCTGGGATATTTGTAAAATAGCTATTTTGTGCAATAGAAAATTATATGAAATTACCTAAAGAATAAGAGTCTTTGGGATTGGATTAGTAATGTAACTTCTGAATAAATGTTTTCTATTTACTATGTGTATTAAACACTTGTAATATGCTAAACATCAAAGCTCAAATACTGTACCTTTTTCTTATTGCTTGGAAGATAATTTAGGAACTGGCAGCTGTTCTAGATATAGAAGAAAGCACATGTAATAACTGTGATATGTCTGTGCACATAATTCTAGTATAAATACTTTTATAACTATCATAGGACTAATATATTTTTGAATTTATTTTGGAAACTGGGTAACTACTGTATATAGAGTACAAAGCTATTTTATTGATACCATTTCATGAACCAAATAAAGAGGTGGTGTACATCTCCCCTTAGAAAATGAACTTGAGCTGGTAGTCTCTAACTTGGAAAAATGTGAGCTAGTCTCATAATTTTGTGATCTTGATATTGCTTGAAGAAAAATTTCACTGTAGTAGTAAAAAACTCTAGCCATATGGAGATATGATGAAAACTAAGAAATAAAAAGACAAACAAGAATCCTGCGAAGTTGTGCCACATCTGGGGCCTCAGAAAGTTAATCATTTATTTTTCCTGGACTTGCAAAGCATAAAATAGCATGGCAGAGACAATCCAAGTGATAAGCATACAATTTTCCTTAATAAAGTCAGGTTACTATTAAATTGAGCATTTTGTAGTTAAATCCATGAAACAATAAAATATTCAAATGAACCCTGAGGGAAAAATAATATTTATGTTATTGAAAGGCTCATATAAAATCATGTACCATATTTAAAAATAACCCAATAAGAAAAGTATAGTTTTCCATTATTCCCATAATCTTAAATTCAAAAATTTTTGCTAAACATCTTATTTACTCTATTAATAATATTTAAAATGACTTTATCACTTCTTTTCCTTATTTTTATTCTAAAAACTTATGCTGGAAATTTCATCTAATATATGGTCTGGCATAACTTTGTCTCCATTAATAACAATAGAAAATATTGATTGAATGCTTATAAAAAATGCATCAGTCTAAAAGCTTTCTCTATATTGCTTAATTCTTATAATTTTAGAAAGACTCCTAAAAATAAGGAAACTGAAACATGGAGAATTTGAATATCTTTCTCAAGGTTAAACATCTAGTTAATGTCATATATAAGATTCACATCCAAGTGATGTATGTATTTTATGACAGTTATCCCCAAACTTTACAGATGATATTTAATGTTACAAATATAACACACTCAAAATATACATATATTCAATTTTTTTAAGAACTCAGCACACAAAATTTCAGACAAGTAAAACATTATAGAAATTCATAATCTTAATGACTGCTATACTGGTCAGTTCATTAAGGACTGTAACAAAACAGGAAAGCTTAGAGGTTATGTGTAATTTCGCGTTCTCCATTTGCAACTCCATGCCTTTCTCTCAAAAAGGAAAGTGCAATGGATTAGAGGTGCATGAGGGAGACAGCATGACAGAGATCAATGTACATCACCTATAACCGAATAAATTATTTGCCACCCTGTATAAGATATATTCTTAGTGTTCCTCAAACTATATTCTGCATCCTCTGTGGAACTCATCAGTGAGGCTGATTTTGTTATCCTCTGGCTTTTTGTCAAAGTTTAGCCAATGGAGAACAGCAGATGGCTATAGGAGGGAATGAGAATAAGATCTGATTATTTGTTTCTTTGGCTTGTTCCCTATGGGATTACCATAGTCTGGTTGCTTCCTAGATCCAAGAACACAGCTTCTGTCTGTCAGCTGTTTTGATGTAGATCATCAATGCATTCCATTGAATAGAGGTTCACAGCACCTCTACTTGCCTCTTGAAGAACAGGGGTGTTAAAGGAGCCCCACTTTTACTGTCCCCAGGCTACTGCACTATCCTTTTTGGTTTTTCTATATGCTGACAATATCCTATAAATGTTCCCTTTATTAAAATCTTCCCAAATTTCAAAATTTCCCTGTGTCATTTCCTGTAGGGACCTTGACTGAAACCCACACCATGATTGAAAATAATTGAATTATAGAATAACTTTTTTCCTTAACAAGATGTCTGAAACATTTTCTATTCTGGTGCAATTTTATCTATCACTTGCACATTGCATTGTAATGTGTAATAGAATGGATTATTATTCAGTAAATATTTACTCTCCTCCCATCACACCAATACTCCTTTGAGCAGTATAGACTCCTGTGCTACACTTACTGGGCTTTACCACATCACATGATTCAGCCAATAAAGTAAGAGCAGATGTGATGAAAGTGGAGCTTTTTTTTTTTATTTCAGCATATTATGGGGGTACAGATTTTAAGGTTTCAATAAATGCCCATTTCCCCCCTCCCCCCACAAGTCTGAGTCTCCAGCATGACCATCCCCCAGATGGTGCACATCTCACTCATTATGTATGTATATACCCGCCCCTCCCCCTCCCACCTGCCCAATACCCTATTACTGTAGTGCCTATGTGTCCACTTAGGTGCTAATCAGTTAATACCAGTTTGCTGGTGAGTATATGTGGTGCTTGTTTCTCCATTCTTGGGATACTTCACTTAATAGTATGGGTTCCAGCTCTAATCAGGAAAATATAAGATGTGCTATGTCACCATTGTTTCTTAGAGCTGAATAGTACTCCATGGTATACATATACCACATTTTATTAATCCATTCTTGGATCGATGGGCACTTGGGCTGTTTCCACAGCCTTGCAATTATGAATTGTGCTGCTATAAACATTCGAGTGCAGGTGTCTTTTTGGTAGAGTGTCATTAGATCTTTTGGGTAGATGCCCAGCAATGGGATTGCTGGATCAAATGGTAGATTCACTTGTATCGCTTTAAGGTATCTCCATATTGCTTTCCGCAGAGGTTGAACTAGTTTGCAGTCCCACAAGCAGTGTAGGAGTGTTCCCCTCTCTCCACATCCATGCCAGCATTTATTGTTCGGACAGTTTTTGATAAAGGCCATTCTCACTGGGGTTAAGTAATATCTCATTGTGGTTTTGATTTGCATTTCCCTGATGATTAGAGATGTTGAGCATTTCTTCATATGTTTGTTGGCCATTCTTCTGTCTTCTTTAGAAAAGTTTCTGTTCAAGTCCTTGGCCCACTTTTTAATAGGGTTATTTGATTTTTTTCTTGTTGATTTTTGTGAGTTCTAAGTATATTCTAGTTATCAGTCCCTTATCAGATGCATAGGATGCAAAAATTTTCTCCCATTCTGTAGGTTGTCTGTTTACTTTCATGACTATTTCTTTGTGCAGAAGCTTTGTAGTTTGATCATGTACCATTTATTTATTTTCGTTGCTGCTGTGATTGCCTTTGGGGACTTCTTCATAAACTCTTTGCCTAGGCCAATGTCTAGGAGAGTGTTTCCAACTTTTTCCTCTAGAATTCTAATAGTTTCATACCTTAGGTTTAAGTCTGTTATCCAGCGTGAGTTGATTTTTGTGAGAGGTGAAAGCTGTGGGTCCTGTTTTAGTCTTCTACAGGTGGCGATCCAGTTTTCCCAGCACCATTTATTGTAAAGGGATTCTTTTCCCAACGTATGTTTTTGTCTGCTTTTTCAAAGATTAGATGGCTATATGAGGATGATTTTATATCAGGATTCTCACATCTGTTCCACTGGTCATATTCCTATTTTTGTGCCAATACCAGATTGATTTAATTACTACAGCTTTGTAGTATAGTTTGATATCTGGCATGTTAATGCCTCCCATTTTGTTATTGTTGCCTAGAATTGCTTTTGATATTCTGGATCTTCTTTGGTTCCATACAAAGCGTAAAATTATTTTTTCTATATCTGTGAAGAATGCTGATGGGATTTTAATAGGTATTGCATTGAATCTGTAGATCCGTTTGGGTAGTATAGACATTTTGATGGTGTTGAGTCTGTTGATCCACGAGCATGGCATGGATTTCCATCTGTTTACATCCTCTGCTATTTCCTTCCTCAGTGTTTCATAGTTCTCCCTGTAGAGGTCTTTTACGTCCTTGGTTAAGTATATTCCTAGGTACTTTAATTTCTTTGTTGCTATTGTGAAGGGAATTGAGTCTTTGATTTGGTTCTCAATTTGATTGTTGTTGGCGTCTATGAATGCATCTGATTTCTGCGTATTGATTTTGTATCCTGAGACTTTACTAAATTCATTGATCAGTTCCAGGAGTTTCTTGGTTGAATCTTTGGGGGTTTCTAGATATAATATCATATCATCAGCAAACAGTGAAAGTTTGATCTCTTCTGCTCCTATTTGGATACCTTTAATTCCATTTTCCTGTCTGATTGCTGTAGCCAAGACTTCCAGCACTATATTGAACAGACGTGGAGATAGTGGGCAGCCTTGTCTGGTTCCAGTTCTAAGTGGGAATGATTTCAATTTTTCCCCATTCAGTATGATGTTGGCTATGGGTCTGTCATATATGGCTTGTATCATTTTTAGGTATGTCTTTTCTATGCCTATTTTATGAAATGTTCGTATCATGAAAGGGTGTTGAATTTTGTCAAAAGCTTTTTCTGCATCTATTGAAAGAATCGTGTGGTCTTTGTTTTTGCTTCTGTTTATGTGGTGAATTGCATTTATAGATTTACGTATGTTGAACCATCCCTGCATCCCTGGGATGAAGCCCTCTTGGTCGTGATGGTTTATTTTTTTGATAGGTGTCTGGATTCAGTTAGCTAAGATTTTGTTGAAAATTTTTGCATCTATATTCATTAGGGATATTTGTCTACAGTTTTCTTTTTTTGTTGCATCCTTTCCTGGTTTTGGTATCAGAGTAATATTCGTTTCATAAAATGAGCTTTTCAATAATACTGATGATTTGCCTCATTGTCTTGTGCTACTGAGATTCAAGATGCTAAGAAAATATTTTGGGTAGATGCTGCTCCAATAAGAATGAAAAGATATATGGAGCATGCTTGGGTATGCTCTTTTTAAAGGCTGAAAAATATTCTATTGCATGCACATACCACATTTTCTTTATTTGTCCGCCCATATATATTTAGGTTATTTCTGTATCATGGTTATTGTGAATAATGCTGGGATGAACATGGGAGTGCAGATATTTCTTTGAAATCCTTATTTCAGTTCTTCTGTACATATACCCAAAGGTGTGATTGCTGAATCATATAAAAAAGTTTTAGTTTTAAGTTTTTGAGGCCCTTTATCTATAAAGAGGCCCAAATAATGGCTTCTATTTTAGAGGAACATCCACTCTGGAAGATAATTACATGAGTATGTAGTGACAATTTGGTGTGACATGGACATTTATCAAATTAATATTTGCTATGAAAGCTCAGAGAAATGCACTAGTAATTCCCTTAGTACATTGATTTTTTGGAACATGTTATTCTTGAAGCAAGTTTCTGTGTTAGACTCAACTTCACATTGTTTTCAACTGCTTAAAACAATTATATTACATCACTAAATTTTATTACCTCTGCAACTTATCAAATTTCCTCAATATAATTCTTATCTTTTAAGTTACAGGGAAATTAGTGCAATTGGGCTCAAAATGCCTAACATGTAATTAGATCAATCATAATCATTAATTATTTGAAGTCTCCCCATCTTGACTGTAAGTTTTAGTTGAAGATGAGTATCCTCTCTTGCCTAGGATTAATATCTATCAATTTTATGACTCTTATCCATTTATTTGTATTTCTTTATAAACCTTACATAAATTTCTTCAGAAATTATTTGCCACTGCATTAAAATATGAGATTATATCAGTTTGAAACATAGGTATAGATCTTGTTATAATTCATTTTATATTCTATTGTGGTAAACAGACGTTAACATAGAATACAATATTAATTTGATTGCATTTGTTAATAATCACCACAGAGAAACACAGGCTATTTTTTGTATGTTTACTTTGCACATTTATTCATTCAATCTTTGTTGTATGTATGATTCTATTTCTTCCCTATACAAATGTTTAAATCTTTTCTGTCTTATAAGCAAACTATCTATTCACCTCAAAGGAAAAACAAATGACCCTGTTTAGCTACTTCTTTATTTCTGTGCTATCCTTCAAATCACCCTTCAGACTTATGGACTTTATTGATCACCTTTCAATACCTAATTTATTGGACCTCTATTTTTTTTTTCTATCATTTCCTAGATATCATTTTTATTAAAACATCTCATATCCTGTGATTTTCTTAGTCTGTGAGCACTGTAGTCTTGCCATCTTAAAGATTTATATTACATATAATTATATGGATACATGTTAAATGTAACTTATTCTTTTGTTTCCAACCAAAAAATATCTCAATAGAATAAAATAACATGAAAGAAAATTATAATAGACATAACTCAAATCAACTCTAAATTATACTGAAAATGAATTGTACTCCTTTGATCGCTATCAAATATTGTATCACTTGGGAAATCTATTGACCTACTCATCCTTTTAAACATGTTTAACATTACTATTTCTATCTTCCAAACATCTGTGGTATTTGATCTATGAAAGATTTAATCCTACTTTTGTCTACTCTAACAATTATGGTAGCATATATTAATATTTTAGGATAGCCATTTTTCATAGTGTAATGTTTCAACAAATTGATTCTGGAAGAAAAAGAAAGTTAAGCTGTAGGTTTCTTTCTCTATTCTGGGAAAGTTATAATTGGTAAAACACAGCACTTTGTTCAAAAGTTGTACATTTTTGCATTTACTGAGGTCTGCTGATAGCTAAACTATTCTTCTCTATTTAAAATATTATTCTTATAAGATTTTAAATTTTACTGTAAGACATTTTTCTGTTCAGTTGAAGTGTTGATCTAGATCTCAGAAGACATATTGTTCTAGGCACATAGTTACTATTTACTGACTTTATAATCATGAGAATGCCATTATATAATATATATATTATATCACATAGAATTGTATATATGAAATATAATAATGATAATAAGTTTCATGTGTTTTTCCAATATGTAAAATAAAAGATAAAATAGTTATCCCTTCTCTAACACAGAAAAGTTGTAAGGATGATATAATGAAGACT
This sequence comes from Microcebus jonahi, assembly GCA_008750915.1. NCBI lineage: Eukaryota > Metazoa > Chordata > Mammalia > Primates > Cheirogaleidae > Microcebus > Microcebus jonahi. Next base: position 4,909 of record VSMF01013841.1, on the reverse strand, counting down.
GAAAGATTTTACTCTCTACCTCAAGGGTGCAGAACCTTTCCATGTTGGAAGACTGCATTAATTCAGCTCTAATCAAATAAGGCCACATTCAAGAAACTTCAATTAAATATGCCTAAAAAGGTACATTGATTTTTAAAAATCTAACTACTATGTACTTAATAATTTCAAAAAATAAAACTATTTGTTAATTTTGAAGTTAACTAACCTTTTAATGACTTTGTTGTGTCTGCTTTTTGTTGGAAAGCATTTGAATATTTGGTTACAGCATGGAGATCCATCGTTTCAGTTAAGCCTCTAGGTGGGTACTAGTCATTTGTGACCTTAAGGGTGTCTTAATATGGATTAGGTAGGAGAATGTAGATTCATAGCAATAAGTGGTTGAAAAGCAAGAAAGCATTTTTTAGGCATGTTTCTGAGGGTGTCGATATTCTATTGCATTTTCTGTATTTAAATTGGCTCTTTCTTAGGATCAAACAATGATTTTAAAATGTCATCTACTGAGGGCTCAATCAATTCCATCTACAGTTCTTTAGATGCCCTTGTGATATCAACTGGATGTGGCCAAAATGCTAATATGAGTGTGATATCGTGATTCTGAAAGTCAGTGAGACTTTCATTGTATTCTCCTATTAATATGTCTATAACAGCTGTGTAATATTCAAATGATTTGCAGATATCATCCTGCTCATCAATGACCTTTGCTAACTGGGGAAAATGTTCATCCAAAATTTGCTTTTGGAGAAGTCTTTTGAAAAAAGATAGCTTTTTTTTTCAAAGTGCTTGGATTTTTTACCACATATCATATCTAGACTTAGTTTTACCTTGCGAAGAAATATTCAAGTCATTTTGATTTGACATGATATCACACAGAAGTGCTACATTCCTATAGAAGTCTTCTTTCAGTAATTCATATTGGTGAATCTGTATTTCATAAAATTTAATTGTCTGTTCTTGCAGAAATAAAATGTTGGCTAACACCTGTCTCTGCGATAGCCAACAATTTAGAATAATACGGCATATCTACACTGAATACTTCATCCCTCAACTTTAGAATATTATGAAAATGACAATGTCATGTTGCATTTGCATGAATATAGTTAACAATACTTTCAATTTATTGCAAAGTGTCAGGTAAAATTGTAGCTTTAGCACAGAGGTTTTGCTGATGCAAGATACAATGAAAATAAATGAGAACATCTGGATCTGTTAATACTTTTATTAACTATGCAATAACTCTTCATGTTTTCCTGTCATGGAAGGTGCATCATTTGTACATTCCCTCACTAAGTTTGCCAAATTCATTTCAACCTCAGGACAATTATCTTGAAAGTTGCTGAACATACCTATTCCCAGTGTTTTGTTCATAAAAGTGCCTAAAGCAAGTAGATTTGTAGCAAAGAAAATCTGTCACGACTGGAATGAAGTATAAAACCTTCTCTGAGTCATAATATCAGTTGATTCATCCAAAGTTATTGAATAATATATATTTTCCTTTTGAAGTATTGCATGAAGTTGTTCTGTTAAGTTGAAGACTAATTCATATTGCCGATCAGTTATGATTCTCCTTGAAAGAGGCAGTTGTTTGTACTTTGAAATATTATTGGACTGTAAGCATCCTACAGCTTTGACAATGCATTCTTTCACAATTTCTATATCACTGATTGGCTTCCCTTTTTCCAGAATATATAAGTTACTTTATAAGTTGCTTCAGTTCCATTATTTTTTGAGGTCTTATTTCTGCCTGAAAGAATTTTTTTTTTCCTTTTTGCTTTTCATCTTTTAATTTCTATAATACACCCTTTAGTGCCTCTCCCTCTATTTAAAATATTTGTCATCCTTATAGTGTTATGATGCTGATGAGCACTGAATTTCTTTAATGTTGATATTGCAGTATCGCAGAACAAGCAAATCTTCTTATCTTTAGCAGGAACAAGATAGTATTGCAATTCCCAATCTCATTAAACATTTGTTTTCTTCCTTCAGTGTTCCCTTGGTCTTCTTTGACATGATGGGATGTGAAGCAGACAGAATTAAAAAATACAGTTGAGCTGTACAACTATTTATAAATTTCACTTCAAAGAGAAACACAGAGTACCATTGTCAAAAACTAATAACAGTTTGGCATACTCGACCCCCATGAACTCTTGCCTACCAGCCTCATGCCATAGTGGTGCCAGTCAGGCAACGGAGGTTAGAACTAAATCATGAGTATGGCAGCTGTCAATTTAGCCCTTATGGCTTACTAATGTTCTCCTTGTGCCAGTCTATATGGGAAGATTATTTGTTAAAACTTATTTTATTCTTTGGTATTTTAAATATGATAATTTTAAAAATAAAATAAAAATATAAAGGATGGATAAAAATGCATTGATAAAAATAAAAGTTTTATTTTTATTAATGTAAAATTTGGATTTAGTCCAAAGGTCACAGTTAAGGACTTAGAAGTCCACATGGCCTTACAGCCACAGGTTCCCCAGCCCTACTCTAGCCTCTGGGATATCAAATGCTCCTGATTCTTCTCATCTTCCCCTGAGATATCTTGTCCATCCTTCCTTAATATGCCTTTTCCCTCATTAATACCTCTACCTCTAAGTGTTAGCCTGCCCCAGAGTTTAGTCCTCACTTATTTTCTCTTTTCTCCACTTAAACTCATTGTAGCAGTACCTCATCAGTCTACCAGATATATCTCAATGTCCCTCAAGTATTTGTTTCCTGTAGAAATCTCCTTCCTGCACTCAAGGATCATGTATCTGCCTGTCTGGGATATTAAAGAGGCATCATGAACTTAACTTGCAGATATTTCTTTCCAACCATTTCCTAGCTCAGCAAATGGCATCATCATTTTTCAAGCTGCTCATATCTTAAAACTTAGATTTATTTCTGTCTCTTCTCTCTTTCTCACATCTCAGAATAATCTATTAACAAATTCTCTTCATCTGAATTTCAAAATAAGTCTTAAATCTGATCCTTTCTTCACATGTTATATACTACTACTCTATTCCAAGCCAGAATATCTCTCATTCAGGTCTGAAGAACACCCTTTTCCACTCCCGGTTCATTACCATTTATTTTCACACAGCAATGATAGTACATCTTTAAAAATGCTGACTAGACAATGTTATCCCCCTCTTCTCAATAGCTTCCCTGACCTTCCAGCTCACTGGCTATTAAAGGTAAAGTCTTCTCATTACCACTGTACCCTCCAAAATTTGGCTTCTCATCTCCTAAGACTCTCCAACTGGTTCATTCTTCTCCAGACCCACTGGCTGTCTTGCTGTTCATTAAACAGGCAAAGCATGCTCTGTCATTAGGGTCTTTGCACATGTCCTTCAAGCTTCTGGGAGGGATTGTTTCCAATATAGCCCTATGTACTTTTTGTTACCTTAGTCCCATCTTTCTTAAACTTTCACCTCTTCAAATATAATTTCCCTTATCATCTAACCTATAAATGTACCCTTTATCTACCCTTAGATTGCCTCATGAAGGATATGGAATGCTAGTTCTCGTTTCTTCAATGTTTACATTATCCATTATTCTAAAAAATAAAGATCTAAAGATCGTATGATGGGAAAGAGAAGAGAGCTAAACTAATTAGAAGCATTGAGTGAATAACACCAGGATATTGGTACTACATTCTTTTATTGAGAGCAAATAAATGAGAAGGAGTCAGGACAGACAAGTTCAGTAGTTTCCTGGCATAAATTTATTCTGTTTAAAGTTACAGTTATTTGACTTCATGCATTGGGGAAAGAGTTGGCAAAAGTTCTGGGCACCCACAAAATGTTCCAAAAGAATGGAGGATGAGGATTAAATGTTACTTGATTATTTTTTTTATTATACCCATAAAAGTTATACTATTTCAGTAGCCTATGATCATAGTAAAAAATAGAAGTTATTCATTGAATATATGTATTATATTTAGTTTACAGTTTGATTTTGGTTTTGTTTGTGGTCATAAACTTAGATTTTAGTTTCTAGGAAAAAAAAAGAGCCATGAGTAACAAATTATTTCTTGTTTATATTCTACTATACCAGCAGACCTAATTTCCAGAAAACAGGATAATCATAGTCTTGGATCATAGTCCAAAGCAATTCTTCAAATTATCAGTTATTAACTTACAGAATGTTTCCATCTATAGTTCAAAATGATGCCAGCTGGTAAGCCTTCAACACAGTTGTGACCCACTTTAACTAAGACTATAATTAGCAAAGCAAGCACATTTTTAAAGAACGTTTACATTTAAGGAGAATAAAGGGAGGTTTATTTAGTGTAAGATATAAATGCAACTAAATTGTAATCTATCTATATATAATGGAATGACACATAAAAAACATACATCAGTTGCATTAGTGAAATACACTCAAGTATAATTTTATTTATATAATGCCTAAGTTTTGAGTTACCATTTTATTTATTTTATTATTAAGCAATTAAAGTTTTCCCCATGAGTATAAATAGAGCATTCAATGGTTTTATTATCTCCTAATTCACTTTCTGTTTTTCATTGTATATTAGTAATTCTTCTCCAGGTTTTTAGATACACCTATAGATAACTGTCTTAATTTGATTAATATTTGAATTATTTTTTTTTTCATCCTGCCTTCTTTTTTTTTTTTTTATTTTGGCATATTATGGGGGTACAGATTTTAAGGTTTCAATAAATGCCCATTTCCCCCCTTCCCCCCAAAAGTCTGAGTCTCCATCATGACCATCCCCCAGATGGTGCACATCTCACTCATTATGTATGTATATACCCGCTCCCCTCCCCCCTCCCACCTGCCCAATACCCTATTACTGTAGTACCTATGTGTCCACTTAGGTGCTACTCAGTTAATACCAGTTTGCTGGAGAATATATCTGGTGCTTGTTTTTCCATTCTTGGGATACTTCACTTAGTAGTATGGGTTC
>VSMF01013839.1:19482-36528 GCA_008750915.1 Microcebus jonahi | reverse complement strand
CTCACGCTTGTAATCCTAGCACTCTGGGAGGCCGAGGCGGGCGGATTGCTCAAGGTCAGGAGTTCAAAACCAGCCTGAGCGAGACCCCGTCTCTACTATAAAAAAATAGAAAGAAATTAATTGGCCAACTAATATATATATATATAAAATTAGCCGGGCATGGTGGCTCATGCCTGTAGTCCCAGCAACTCGGGAGGCTGAGGCAGTAGGATTGCTTGAGCCCAGGAGTTTGAGGTTGCTGTGAGCTAGGCTGACGCCACGGCACTCACTCTACCCTAGGCAAGAAAGCGAGACTCTGTCTCAAAAAAAAAAAAAAAAAAAAAGAACAAAAACGAGGGAGAAAAGAAAGAAAAGCTATAACCCACGTGCAGGGTTCCACGGCCCCCCGTGAAGCAGGCCCCTCACGCCAGTCATCTCACCCACGACACGGGGGCCGTGGGCTTGCACATCTCCTCTGGAAAGAGACCCGCGAGGGCCTGCCCAGGCGAAGTGCCTTCCCCGGGAGGACATGCCGGGTCTGCCTGGGCTCCAGCCCATGACGTTTCTGGCCCCAAGAGGCGCTGCCACTTGCTGTTCCGTGTGCCCCCCGGTCTCCCTCCCAGGACAGGGGAGTTTTCGGGCGTCAGCTCCAGAGAGGCTTCCTGGCCTCACTACGTTAGACAAGCCCTCCTTTTGTGTCCCCAGCAGCCTGTGTGCCCTTCAGAGAGCTTGGCCACCATCGGCAGTTACCTGTGCCCGCCTTCCTGGCCGTGCCAGCGTTTACCCCGTCCCACCCAGTCTCCTCTCGGTGGGCTGCTGATACCCCTCCCATGGAGAGGGGTGTGCTGCAGTCCCTCCCCCCACCCCCAGAGTCCCCCAGTAACGAAGAAGTGACACAATGTAATGTAAAAGGTTAGTCATACACGGCGACAGGACTTCTGCCTCATGCTCTTGGGATGCACGAGCCAGGAACAGAGTCGCCATGCCGTAAGGAAGCCCATGCAGCCCGAGGACAAGCCAACAAGGAGAGACACAGGGCCCTCCTGGCCACAGCCACAGCCAGCACCTTGAGCTGCAAGGTGAACCACCTTGGAAGGAGACCCTCCAGCCCCCAGGCGGCCACCCCGGCCAAAGCCACGTGGAGCAGAGACAAGCCTTTCCCATCACTTCTTGTCGTAATTTTAATTTCTGAACAAAATGAACACAAGAATTTTTTTTTTTTTTGAGACGGAGTCACACTCTGTTGCCTGGGCTAGAATGCCAGGGCGTCAGCCTCGCTCACAGCAACCTCAAACTCCTGGGCTCAAGCGATCATCCTGCCTCAGCCTCCCGAGTAGCTGGGACTACAGGCATGCGCCACCATGCCCGGCTCATTTTTTCTATATATTTTTAGTTGGCCAATTAATTTCTTTGTATTTTTAGTAGAGACGGGGTCTCGCTCTTACTCAGGTTGGTCTCGAACTCCTGAGCTCAAACCATCCTCCTGCCTTGGCCTCCCAAGAGTGCTAGGATGACAGGCGTGAGCCACCGTGCCAGGCCAAAAGAAATGTTTTAAGCCAGGCATCATGCAAGTATCGCCCAGAGGCCAAATCTAGCCTACTGCCTGTTCTCATAAATGGAATTTGATTGGAGCACAACCATGCCTGTTCGTTTATGTCTATCTATGGTGGCTTTGAGACTGCAACAGAAGAGTCGAGTAGTTGTGACAACACCATGTAGCCCGTAAAGCCTAAAATATTTACCGTCTTGTCTTTTGTGGAGGCAGTTTACCAAGCCCTACGTGTACGGCGTCTGTGAGAACCGCCATGACAAAACACCACAGACTCGGTGGCTCAAGCAACAGAAGTTGCTTCTTCTCATCGTCTGGGAGGCTAGAAGTCCAAGATCAGGGTTCTGGCTGATTACGTTTCTGGTGAGGGCTCTCTTGCTGGCTTGTAGACAGCCGCCTGCTCACCGTGTCGGGACCCGGGTCTCCCCTTTGCCATCTCTCGGTGGTTCTGTCCTCCTCTGTCCAGCTTCTTCTTCTGCCACCTGCTCCTTCCACCCTGGCAGGCACTGACCTGGACTCTCAAGTCCCGATTCCTGAGTCCTGGGAGAAGTACTCAGCTTGCGTCAGGCGCTCGTTCCTGACCCAGCAATCTGTGGTCAAGGGAGTGGGGTCCCAACTCGTGACAGTGGGAAGATGGGATCGGCATTGCTGGTGCAAGCAGAGGTAGCATGTTCTGAGCCAGAAACTGGGAGTGATCTCTGTGGGTGAGACAGGCGACTTACAACTGAGAACGGAAGAGTTTTGGAAAAGCGATAGGTACAGTGTTGTTCACTGACTTACCGAGACCTAGAACTATGTGTGAACCCAGGGAGCTGTCACTGCCTGTTTGATTTCAAGAGGGAGGTGATTATGAAAAGACAGGTGGAGGAAGGAAGGAGGAAGACGAGGAAGAGGACAATGCAGAGGGGATTTGGATGGATTAGCAGGAAGGAAAAAAAGAGGCTGTGATGGTGGTGATGGTGGTGGTGATGGTGATGATGACAGCGATAGTGATAGTGGTGATGGTGATGGTGGTAATGGTGGTGATGACAGTGATGGTGATGACAGTGATAGTGGTGGTGATGATGGTGATGATGATGGTGATGGTGATGACAGTGATAGTGATGGTGATGATGGTGATGGTGATGATGGCGGTGATGACCATGATGGTGATGACAGTGATAGTGGTGGTGATGGTGGTGATGATGATGGTGGTGGTGATGATGGTGATGGTGGTGGTGATGATGGTGGTGATGGTGATGATGGTGGTGATGGTGATGACAGTGATGGTGATGATGATGACGGTGATGATGATGGTAATGATGGTGGTGATGGTGATGATGGTGATGATAGTGATTATGATGGTGGTGATGATTATGATGATGATGGTGATGAAGATAATGATGATGATGGTGATGAGGAATTATTTCATTCATGTGCCTGTGTACTTTACATTCACTGTCACATGAATGTGACAATGAACAGACTTCTAGAACAAACAACTTTATGAGGCTGGTACTACTGTTATTCCCATTTTACAGATGTGGAAACCTGAGGTTTACACAGGTCAACTCACTTGCGTAAGGTGGAATTGAACAAGCAGTTGACAGCAGAGCACATGTGCAACCACCGCTCTCCTCGGCCTCAAGTGTGTAAATGTCCCCTCGCTGGGAAAGATGAGCTGTTATCTGTGGCCAAGCCATGTATTTGCATAACTTAATGAGTAATTATATAGCAAGTGCCCATGTAAAGACCACCCAGGCCAAAGAACTGAGCATTACCAGCATGCCAAAACCCACTGTGCATGTGCGTCCTCCCCAATCATAACCTCTCCTCCGTCCAGACGGAACCATTAATCTGAATTTATAATCATCTTTGCTTTTCTATATATATATTGTTTTTAATTTATTTTTTTTTTTGAGACAGAGTCTCACTCTGTTGCCCGGGCTAGAGTACCGTGGTGTCAGCCTTCCTCACAGCAACCTCAAACTCCTGGGCTCAAGCGATCCTCCCGGCCTCAGCCTCCCGAGTAGCTGGGACTACAGGCGTGCGCCTCCACGCCCGGCTAATTTTTTTTTTTCTATTTTTGGTAGAGACGGGGTCTCACTCTTGCTCAGGCTGGTCTTGAACTCCTGAGCCCAAACGATCCTCGCGCCTCGGCCTCCCACAGTGCTAGGATTTACAGGCGTGAGCCACCGCGCCCGGCCAGCTTTCCTTTATATTTATAAATTTATATCTTTCGTTCCATGTGTATATGCATGCTAAGCGCTGTGTTCAGTCCTGCCTGCTGTCTTTGAGCTTTATGTGACTAGAATCACACTGCACGCATTCTTTTTTGCCCAACATTGTGGGATTCATCCACGTGGTTGTGTCTCTGAGGTTCGTTTTTGCCTTTGCCGCCTGCTATTCCATCGCAGGAATGTACTAAATGTTACCCGCCCATTCTACTGTGAGTAGACAGGAGCGCTATTTCCAGCTATTTCCGGCTATTGGAAACAAGTGCTTTAACGATCTTGTCTGCGTGTTCTGGAATGTGTGCACAAATCGCTCCACCGAGGACTCTATGTACTCTCAGGACCCGCCACCCCTCTCTAGGGGCGCCAGGCCGGTTTCGCTGTCTCCTCTCTGAACTCGGTGGGTACCCTGATCCCTCACCCACTACAGTACCGCGTTTCCCCGAAAATAAGACAGGGTCTTATATTTATTCTTCCTCAAGAAGACGCCCCGGGGCTTATTTTCAGGGCATGTGTTATTTTCCCCTCAAAGCCTCAGCGTGCAGCACGCACAGGATGGCCGGGACCTGACAGGGGGAGCCCACCTTGTTGGTGGGGCTGCCCGCACCTGTCCGGTCACCTCTGGGATAGCAGCTGTCACGATGGGGCAGATGAGAAGGGCTGCTCGTCTTCTTTCCCGCTCCACGACACAATGCATGGGTTGTGCAGACGGGTTGCGTAGCCACGCCCGTCACTAGGTGTTATTTTCGGGGTGGGGCTTCTATTGTGCAACTGCTTAGAAATCCTGCTAGGGCTTATTTTATGGGTAGGTCTTATTTTCAGGGAAACACGGTATACGTCACCCTGCCATGTAATTATCTTCTAATTCACAGTCTCATCTACCCAAACGGGGATTGGGGAGTGCTGCCAGGTAGGGCCCCGAGAGATCTCTTTTCCCCCTCAGCACCGGGCATGGTGTCAGGCCCAGAATAGAGCTGCAGTCATTGCATTCTGAGCAAATGATGAACGAACGAACAAATGAATGAGTGGTCATCGTCCCCTCAACATTTGTTGAATCAAAATGTGTCACATTAGGCCACTCGCAGTGGCTCACGCCTGTAATCCCAGCACTCTGGGAGGCTGAGGCGGGAGGATCGTTCGAGGTCAGGAGTTCGAAACCAGCATGAGCAAGACCGAGACCCCGTCTCTACTAAAAATAGAAAGAGACTAATTGGCCAACTAAAAATATATAGGAAAACTTAGCCGGGTGTGCTGGCGCATGCCTGTAGTCCCAGCTACTCAGGAGGGAGGCTGAGGCAGGAGGATCGCTTGAGCCCAGGAGTTGGAGGATGCTGTGAGCTAGGCTGATGCCACGGCACTAACTCTAGCCTGGGCAACAGAGCGAGACTCTGTCTCTAAATAAATTAATTAATTAATTAAATTCTAAAAAAAAAAAAAGTGTGTCACATTAAGTGAAGGGCACAGCTCGAAGGTGCTTTAAAGACACTCACTCAGCCGTGGCTATTTCCGATCTACGTTTTGACCTTGTTTGACACCAGCTGATATCATCAACGTGGCACTTGGGGACACAGAGAGAGTGTAAGAGGTCTCCCCCACCCCTTCCTGCTAGGCAGATGGTGTGTGGAACACATAAAGACGTCCAAAGAAACGCTTCCCGGTCCAATTGCTTCCATTCATGCCCTCCTCCCTGTCTGCCTCCCAGGGCTAATGAGTGTGATTAGACCTCATTAGCACAACCAGCCAGCGGTTTCCTTGTGCCTTTTCTTATCTGCCGTGTTGCGATGCGTCTGTCCCCGTGGAAGATGACTGAGCCGTGTAGGCGGCAGGAAGAGGCTCATGAATGTGCTGGTTCATCAAAGATGATGATGAAAGTCACAGAGTCTGGGCTTGGGAAGGGGCTTGAGCTACTCAAGGCTGGTGGGTGTTTCCCAGGGTCAAAGCCAATGTGGAGGGCCGGGCGCCGTGGCTCACGCCTGTAATCCTAGCACTCTGGGAGGCCGAGGCAGCCGGATCGCTCGAGGTCAGGAGTTCCAAACCAGCCAGAGCAAGAGCGAGACCCCGTCTCTACTAAAAATAGAAAGAAATTAATTGGCCAACTAAAAATATATAGAAAAAATTAGCCGGGCATGGTGGCGCACGCCTGTAGTCCCAGCTACTCAGGAGGCTGAGGCAGGAGGATCGCTTGAGCCCAGGAGTTGGATGTTGCTGTGAGCTAGGCTGACACCACGGCACTCTAGTCCGGGCAACAGAGTAAGACTCTGTCTCCCCCCCCCCAAAAAAAAAAACCAACGTGGAAAGGCGCAGAGGCTGGGGAGATGAATTCGGAAGTCGAAGTAGTGGACTGGAGCCCTGGCCAGTGTAGACCAGCCTCATTCAGTGTGCAGGGTGCAGCCAGGAGTGCTCTCACCTGTCCCATCCATGAAGGCTTCCACCAGCGCTCACTAACCCTGGGATAATGTCCAGCCTCCTTACCTCGGGTCACCTGACTGGGGTCTGCTAAGCCTCCTGTCTCCTCCCTCTGAGCCTCCCACTTCAGCTCCTGTAGCCCACCTGGGCCGGCTGGCCTCTGCCTCCCGAATTCTGTTCCCTCTGCTTGGGCAAAAGCCTCAGGTTTCTGCGTGATCCTCAGCCCACACGTTGGCTTCAGCCGGTGCTTACAGCCTGTGTCAGAGCCTGAAGCCAGCAGGGCCTGAAGCCAGACACCTCTGAACTTGCCACTTACCTCAGCCTCCCAAGTAGCTGGGACTACAGGCGTGCGCCACCACGCCCGGCTAATTTTTTCTATATATACTTTTAGTTGTCCAGCTAATTTCTTTCTATTGTTTTATTTTAGCAGAGACGGAGTCTTGCTCTTGCTCAGGCTGCTCTCAAACTCATGAGCTCAAACGATCCTCCTGCCTCGGCCTCCCAGAGTGCTAGGATTACCGGCGTGAGCCACTGCGCCCGGGCCACTTAGCCTTTCTGAGCCTCCGAATTGTCACCTACCCAACAGGAAAAAGAAAACGGCCCCCCCTACCTGCACAGAATGGGGTCGCGTGCATGTGACCAGTGTAGGTGACTGTTGCTGTGACGGCCGCAATCCATCCTGTGTATGGACGGGTCACTGTGCCAGGACCAGGGCTAAGCGTCACCCCGCTGAATCTGCACACCCCCAGCTGGGCGGCAGCCCGGAGAAAGGAACAGAATCCCCAAGAGCCTGCTGGTCTGGGGGTTCCACATGTTCCCTGCAGAGTTGGGGGCTCCCTTACTCTGTCCTCCGACATCTTCCCCTGCTCTCAGGATGCCAAAACGAGCCTCCCTCACAGAAGTACTGGGACGCCTGTGGGCCACGGCTTCCTGCTTTGCAGAGCAGCTTCCAGGAATGTTCCTGGTTCATTTTATAACCATTATGGTTATTACAGAAATTTTGCAAAATACAGAAAATTACAAAAAAACCGAAAATCATCGTCCCACTGTCTAGCAGTTACGACAGTTGGGGTTTGATTTATCTCCTTCTAGTTGTTTTTTTTTTTTTTTTCCTATGCAGAGTTAACACAGATACATTTTGCAAAATTAAGAGCAGGCTGAGAAGGGGATTTTGTACTTTCTTTTTTTTTTCCCCCCTGTGCAATATCTCTGGACATTCTCCCATTTCATTAAATCGTCTTCTGCAGCCCAACTTAATGGTTGCTATGTCCTCCTAAACCGTTAAAAACAGCAAACGTTGGTGTATCTCTACCGTTTATATAGTGCTCTGGAGCTTTGCGACGTTTACACGGTGCTTATTTTTTAAATGCTTCCTATATATTAACTCATTTGATCCTCACAACAGCCGTGGGAAATAAGCATACTGCTACAACTCTGTTTTACAGGGGAGGAAACTGAGGCACAGAAAGGTGAAGCCACTTGCCCAGGGTCGCATGGCTGCTAAGTGGCTGGGCTGCGATCTGGACCTGGGCGGGCCGGCCCAGAGTCCACCCTGCCGCTGAACCGCCCTCGCCGTGGCAGAAACGGGCAGGGCCGGCGCTGGGGAGGGTGGGCGTTCTGCCGTCCGGGGCTCTGGGAGACCACGTGCGGGACGCCACCGGGCAGCCTGTGCCCCCAGCCGTGCCTTCCTGAGCTCGCAGCGGGGAGGTGGCCTCGCCTGTCCGTGTAGGCGCCCGCACCCATCGGAAGCTCCCGGAACACAGTGGATGCGAAGGAAGGTCCCAGGGCTGCAGTGACGGTGACACGGGAGGGGGGCACCATCTCCTGCCCTCCTCCCCCGCCCTCTGGGCCCCAGCACCAAGCTCCGGAATGAGAGCTGCCACCGGGCAACCCTGCATCCGCCCCGGCCTCGGTGGGAGCAGACAGGAGCTCCGCCAACCAGGGGAGCCCGGCCACCTGCAGCGGCCACAGGAGCCTCCGTCTTCGGAACTGGCTCCCTCTCCCTGCGGCCACACGAGCCCCTGGGCTCCAGGACAGAGTGCGGGATGGAGGTGCCCAGGGGCTCTGCTCCTGGCGTGTGCGTGAAGGCACTGCGGGGCGCCCAAGTTAAACAGCGACAGGCCACCTTGCGTGGAACTGTGACCACTCCCACTCCCGCCCCGTCACAGATAACCCGTGGGGAACGCGCTCCCCCTGTGGCAGTGGAGACAGACGGTGGGGGCACGTGGAAGGTGAATTCTACCGAGGTTCGGTGGGCGACCCGGGCTCCGTTATCCCCCTGAGCCTGGGCTCCTCCTTGACGCCTCCTGGCGGCTCTGCAAACGTGAAACAGGGACATCCGCCGGCCCCCCTGCGCCGTGGCACCCGTGGCGTGCGCTGAGTTTCTGTTCCGAGCCCCTCCACGGGGCATCTCTGGTTGCTTCCTTTGGGAGAATGCCAAAAAAGTGGACCGGCAAGGTCAAAGGGCACGTGCAGTCTGCAAACCCGCTGCCTGCTCCGGGCTGCCCCCCTGCCGTGCAGCGGAAGCACCCGGGCTCTTGCTCAAGTGCAGGTTCCAGGCCAGCAGGGCTGGGAGGGGCCCCGGGCTCTGCATTTCCAAGGCGATGCTGACGTGGCTGGTCTGGGCCCACACGCTGCTGCGTGGTCAGGGCTCCCCAACGCGTGTGCACCCACCCCCCCATGCCCCTCTCGCAGGAAGCCCAGTGCAGACCACAGCCCCGGGGAAGTGCGTTCGTGGCCAGGCTGGACATGTGGTCGTCAGGGCTGGGGAAGGCCCGTTCTTGGGAGGCTGCCTGTGTCCGGGCATGGCTCCTGCCTTCCGCATGGCTCCGGAATCTCTGCCATCAGCCGCCGGTGCAGCCAAAGCCTGCCGGCCCAATCCAGCCCAGAGAGGATCCACTCCCCGCACAGAGGCCAGGCCGTGGAGAGGCCCGGCCAGGAGGCATCGGGAAGGGCTGGAGCCGGAGCAGAGGGGCGGCAGGGGTTTCCTGCAGCCTCACAGCCCTCGGCCCCCTACCCCCAGGCCCCAGGAGAGCAGGTCCTGGGATTAGCACGGGCCGAGGGAGACCCCGTCTGGACGGGAGCGAGTGTGCACCGTGGCAACCGTCTTCTTTCCTCAGAAATGCCGCTCCGGGAAGCCTCCGGGGGTGTGCTCCGTTCGTTCCAGTTCCACCCTGGCAGCTGCAGATGCCTGCGCATTGCTCGGACTGGGGGGCGGGGGGACCCTGCTTTGTATCCAGGTGAAAGCTGAGGGCAGGGTTCGAAATATTCCGTCTGTCTCACTTTCCACAGGAACCACATGGACTCGTGCACTTGGCTGTTTGACACCAACAGGGACGTTTCATAGGGTGCAACGTTACTCCTTCCAGCAAACGCCCATGGTGGCTTTTACAGCCGCCCCGCTCAGGGGACACACATGCTCATGTGTCTGCACACAATCACGTTTCACACGTGTCGCTGAACGTGTTTACCACGCATGTCCCATGGGGTCTAAGGTGCCACCAAGTGTAAGGCTCCGGGTCCCTCAGCCCGATGACAGTGAGGGGCTCCCCGGACAGTGACCCTGAGGATTTCATAGGATTTTCTCTTTCCCAGCATTGACCCGGAGCCACTCACCAGTGAGGACCGGCAAGCTGTTCTTACTCTCTCTTCCCTCCCCCACCAGACTTGGGGGTCCATCCTGGGCAGAGCCTGGGAGCCCAGACGGACAGCTCTGCCCGGGAGGGCGGCCCAGGGCAGGGGCTGAACCCCACCTGAGCCCAGGAGGCAATAGGCAGGCACCTGGCTCACCTGGCCTGACCTGCCAGGGTTAGGAAGCAAAAGCTTCCCACGCTGAGAAAACAGGGGACGCCCACTCAGAGTTGGGGTCGGACTCGGACAGTGGAGTGCCGTGCGCACAGCGAGAGGGCAAGGAAGGACCGGTGCTCACGTGATGAGACTCTCTGGGGGGGCTGGGCACACTCCCCCAGCCCAACCGCAGGTGGCTTGAGGGAGGGAGACAGAGACCAGCTTGGGGTTGTACCGAGGTCGGGTGTGGACCGGGGCGAGGGCGCCCACATGCGGGAAGGAGCTCGCACGGTTTGACCCTCGTGCTGGCACCAAGGCAGGAGGACCTGGGCCTTGTCACCGCCCTGCCGGATCTGGGGCAGGGGGCAGAGGGCAGAGGGCAGAGGGCGGGGCCGTCAGCAACGTCAGCAGGGGAGTCAGACTCTATCACACACCGACAAGCACGCTTCCCCGGCCCGGATCGAAACACCGGACAGCCGTGTGTCTGGTGCAATGCTGGAGGGAGGTCATGCCTGACGCACACAGGTGTCCGCACGGGAGCGTGACACCCCCCTGCCCCAGGAGCCTCAGCACACGAGCATCGACGGGGGCTGTTCAGCCCATAGCTCTCCCCAGAGCGCGCTCACGGCGGCTGCAATGTGAGAACACGCTGAGGACTGTGAATCACAAATAGTTCAGCCTGTACCGGGCGCTCCGGTGCCACCGCCCAGATTCAACACATGTTCATCTTTCCCGTGTCTGCTTTGGAATGCTTCTTAAGAAGATCAGAGTTGGAGAGGGTTGAAGCTCCACTTCACACCCGTCCCTGCCCCCTCGGCCCGTGAGAGTTTGCTGCCGCGGCTCCTCCACCCCCGGCACCCAGACCGGCAGGTCACGCGGGATCCACACACAGAGAAGGGGTCGCACTGCTCAAATCCTGAGCAACTCACTCTTTCCTGCTCTGGAGCGTTTCTGATTTTTTTTTTTCTTTCTTTGAGACAGAGTCTCACTCTGTTGCCCGGGCTAGAGTGAGTGCCGTGGTGTCAGCCTAGCTCACAGCAACCTCAGACTCCTGGGCTCAAGCGATCCTCCTGCCTCAGCCTCCCGAGTAGCTGGGACTACAGGCATGCGCCACCATGCCCGGCTAATTTTTTCTATATGTTTTTAGTTGTCCAATTAATTTGCTTCTATTTTTAGTAGAGACGGGGTCTCGCTCTTGCTCAGGCTGGTCTCGAACTCCTGACCTTGAGCGATCCTCCCACCTCGGCCTCCCAGAGTGCTGGGATTACAGGTGTGAGCCACCGCGCCCGGCCTCTAGAGCATTTCTGATCTATCAGCATTGATCCGTGCGGCTACCTGCAGCGCACGGCAGCACGCTCTTCCACTGCATGAGCACACAGGTGGCCTCTAATTTTTGCGTATAGTCGTTGTTTTCAGAGGAAGCGTGTGAGACCACTTACCTGGGAAATGGCCAGACCAGCAGGTGCAAAGGAGCCTTTCCTCATCATGGGCGGGAACTCACACCCCGGCTCACGAGGCTGCAGTGAGATTGCAAGTGCCCAGGTGGGGTCGTCCATCGTGCTGGGTTTAAAGATAAGTCCGTGGATTCTTGGCTACTCTTCTCCTTAAGCTGTAGAGATTAGGCCGGGCTCGGTGGCTCACGCCTGTAATCCCAGCGCCCTAGGAGGCCGAGGCAGGAGGATCGCTTGAGGCCAGGAGTTCGAGACCAGCCTTAGCAAGACTGAGACCCCCCCGTTTCTACTAAAAATAGAAAAATTAGCCGGGCATGGTGGCACATGCCTGTAGTCCCAGCTACTCGGGAGGCTGAGGCAGGAGGATCGCTTGAGCCCAGGAGTTGGAGGTTGCTGTGAGCTAGGCTGACGCCACGGCACTCCAGCCCAGCCAACAGAGCCAGATTCTAAAAAATAAAAATAAAAAGAGGTAGAGATTAATTCTCCTGTCCCTGACTGTAGGCTGGACTTTGTCACTCATCTCTAACAAATAGGATATGTACATGCATGTGTGTTGGCACGTGTGTACACATGTGCATGTGTATATGTGCACACGTGTGCATATACACGTGTTTGCACACCTGAGAACAGGCACTGAGTGTTTACCATGGGCCCAGCCCCGTCCTAAGAGCTGCACTCTCGCTACGGCCCTGCAAGGTGGCTCCTCGATTTGTTCCCATGCACAGATAAGGGAACCGAGGCTCAGAGATGCAAAGTGGTTTTCCTGAGGCCGAACAGACGGTGGGGAGCGGGGTCAGGGTGCAAAGCCGACCCCGACCCCTTCCCTTTTGTCCCGGCTCCTCCTCAGCCTCAGGCAGCGGGAATCCCGGCACCTCCTCCCTCTGCTCATTGCACAGCGGGGACCGGCCCCCAGGGAGGGAGGCCACCTCTGCAAGCTCACACGGCTTCGGTGACAGGAGAGGCTCCTAAAGGCCCTGAGGCCTGGCTAGGCCTGCCCTGCCCAAGGGGACGGGGGCACCCCGCACGCCCCCCAGACCGCGGAGCCCTTTCGGTTTGCATTTAAAGTGCAGGGAGGTTTGCCCCGAAATGACCCGGGGTCAGCGTGGCTTCCCTGACAGCCGTCGGGGCCGGCTGTCCGGTCTGGGGGAGCCCAGCCCTCGGCCCTCCGCTGGCTGTGGCCGCTCTCCAAGGCCCTCCTGAGCCCTGGTTTCTGGAGGGCGGTCGCCTTCGTCTCCCTTACGGAGAGCCGTGGCGGAAGGACGGGAGCGACGGCGGGCTGGGAGCCGCCCTCCAGCGTGTGTGTTTGGCCTGCAGGGCTCGGATCACGGGACCAGAGGAGGCTGCCACCTGCGGTCATGCTGCCTGCAGACAGGGCTGGCCCCAGCCAGAAACGACATGTTCCAAGGCTCCTCCTAAACCAGAGGCCCAGGACGGCGTTGGTTTTTTATCGTGTGACTTCTCCTTGCGATCCACTTGGGTTTTTTTTCCCCCATTGGCTTTTTAAAAATTTGTTCCGGCCAGGCACAGTGGCTCACGCCTGTCATCCTAGCACTCTGGGAGGCCGAGGCGGGAGGATTGCTTGAGCTCAGGAGTTCGAGACCAGCCTGAGCAAGAGCGAGACCCCGTCTCTACTATAAATAGAAAGAAATTAGCCAAACAACTAAAAACAGGAAAAATCAGCCGGGCTCGGGCGTGGTGGCGCATGCCTGTAATCCCAGCTACTCGGGAGGCTGAGGCAGGAGGATGGCTTGAGCCCAGGAGTTGGAGGTTGCTGTGAGCTAGGCTGACGCCACGGCACTCTAGCCCGGGCAACAGAGAGAGACTGTGTCTCAAAAAAAAAAAAAAAAAAGGACGCCACCATGAGATGCTGCCATGACTTGTGCCTGACCAGCAGGGGTGTCCTGGACGCTGCCCAGACGATGACCTTCTCGGGGTGGCCCCGTCATGGGAGCAGACATGCCTTCCCCACCCCTTCTGCCCCCATGAGGGGCGCAGAGTCCTCCGAGGTCTGCCCGTGGTCGGGGCCACACGGCGAAGCGGCACGCGTTGCTGGGCACAGACTCGGCTGCTGGTGAGCGTGTGACACGGCGCAGCCACCACGCGGCTCCCGAGCAGCTCAGCCCAGAGCGGCCACAGGGCCCAGGAGCTCCACTCCACGTATGTGCCCGAGACAAGTGAAAACACGTGTCCACGCAGAACCGTGTATGTGTATGTCCATCGCAGCCGCAGCACTCTCGACGGTGAAAGGCGGAGGTGACCCAGATGTCTGTAAATGAGGACCAGATTAACAAAACGTGGTCTGTCCACACCGTGGAATATTACTCAGCCATGAAAAGGAGTGGAGCTCTGACATCCGCTACCACCCAGATGAACCTTGAGGACACGGGGCTGAGTGAATTCCAGACACAAAGGCCACGTGGCTTGTGATTCCATCTACAGGAAATTCCCAAATCACGGAGACAGAAAGCAGGGAGCCGAGAATCCCACAGAGCACGCTTGGGACGCGCGTGTGCTGTCGCCGCGGGTGTCACATCTCAGTAAGAACTCTGCTCGTAGAAATGTCTTTTGAAATGCAAGAGAGCAACCCCACTCTCCTCCAGCGGGTGAGCAGATGAACAAGGTGTGGTCCGCCCACGCCATGAAATATTACTCAGCCCCGAACAGGAACGCGGCACGCCCCACGCTGCAACGGGGAGGGACCCTGGAAATTGCACGCAGGGAAAGAAGCCATGCACAAAGGACCCCTCCCTGCGGGATGACTGCACGGATGAAACGGCCAGCACGGGCAAATGCACAGACGCAGAAAGTAGGTCAGTGGTCAGGGGTGGTGGGGGGGGGCAGGGGAGCGGGACAGGCAGCAGCAGGCCCCGGACCTGGGCCGCGTGAGTTGGGCCGGAGCTGGGCTCTCGCCACGCTCCCACGTTGCCTGGTAATGAGCTACCTCATTACTGCTCAGACTGACACCCCCCTCGGCCACCATCTGCCATCTCTCCTGTCTCCTGGCACGGCCCCGTCCTTCCGCCAGCAGGGAGGGGCCCCCGCCGCCCAGACCCTCCCCAACGCAGCCTGCGCTCCAGGCCGTGCTCCAGGCCGTGCTCCAGGCCGTGCTCCAGGTCGTGCTCCAGGCCGTGCTCCAGGTTGTGCTCCAGGCCGTGCTCCAGGCCGTGCTCCAGGTTGTGCTCCAGGCCGTGCTCCAGGCCGTGCTCCAGGCCGTGCTCCAGGTTGTGCTCCAGGCCGTGCTCCAGGCCGTGCTCCAGGCTGTGCTCCAGGCTGTGTTCCATGCTGTGCTCCCATGGGGCTCCGAGCCAGGCAAGGCCACGCGGCAGACACGAGCTGGGTTGCAGGGTGTTGGGGGACAGCAGCCGGCTCCCCTCGGCACATTCTCCAGCCGAGGCCCCGGGCTAGAAGGTGCGGACGTGTGATTGCACCAGACAGGTGGCAGCTATGAAGTTGGAAAGGTACCCAGGGGCCAGCTGGCTCCACGCTTCCCTTCCTCCTCCCTGCCAGAGCTCTGCTTCCATCCGGCGCACCGAGGCACCGCCGGACGGCGTCTCCCCAGCCTTCTGCGCAGCGGGGAGGGCTGCGTGACCCGGCACCGCCAGCGAGGACTGCAAGCCCTGAGGGGCTCCTGGAAAAGCCCTCCCCCTCGGCCGCATCTGCTCTGCGCTCTGCCCTCCTTCCTGCCCGGAACGCCTCTCGACCTTGCAGTGGCTTCGTCACGCCGCCACCGTCTTGCGGCCGCGAGGAGGAGAGCCGGGGGAGGCTACGGCTGCCAGCGTGGAGGCGCTGCCCCTGCCAGGACTGCCTGCGTCCGGACGTCACCGGTCCCAGGACGAGACACGAGCCTTACCGCGCTGTGCACCCGAGTCTGGCTCCCTCGGTGCCGCCACGCGGCGACACGCCAGCTCGGGAACAAAGCCAGACGTCCGTCACCTCCCCGGTCCCGGCTCCCGGCTCCCCGCTCCCCAGAGGCAGGCGACAGGACCAGGTTCCTGGGGTCTTTCCAGAAATCCTGGCGCATCCGTCCGTAACCATGCACGACTGTGCGCTGTTTGTCTTCCGCGCCCACATGGCAGCGCAGAGCGCGCAGAGCACCGCCTGTCCCCTCATCCCCCGGTGAGCAACACCCTCCGGCCTCCTCCCGGACGGGGCGTGACACAGCGGCTGCACACCCTTCCGCCGTGAGTTCCCCGTCCGTGCCGCTCCCGGTCCTTACGAGCACGTGCTCTGGCCCGGAGTCTGAAGGGACCATGCGGCCAAATGGCCAAGGCTGTCATGGAGGACAGAGGTGGCCCAGTGAAAGCCACGCTGCCTGGCAGGTCCGTGGCGCAGCCCCTCCCCTGCGGCCGGCCGGGGCGGCGGGTCTGAGGGCCGAGGCCCACCGTGCTCGCCCTTTGCCCGGGGCTTTGCGCACCCTCGCCTTGTCCTCAGACGCGTCCCTCCCGTCTGGCAGAAGAGGAAACTGAGGGCTGTCCACGTCGCTGTCCCCTGGCTCGGCCCGTGGGGCGTGGTCGGCTGAAAGAATGCATGAGTGAGGTGGGCAAAGGACGAGAGGAAGAGGCAAAGAAAAATGCCCGGTTTCCATAGCAACTGAAAGGATGCTGCACTCTGGGAGGGGGGCACCTGGGGCGTGGGAAGCAGGGACTTCTAGGTAGACGGACCTTCGTCTCCTCCAGTTCAGAAATTCCCAGCTGGGGGCCAATTCGCAACCCCCCAGGGGACATTTGGTGACGGCTGGAGGCATTGGGGTTCGGCGGGGGGGTGCTACTGGCACCTGGAGGGCCGAGATCGGGACTGTCGCAAAACGCCCCGCAGTGCGCAGGTCAGCCCCAAAACAGAGTTCTCCAGCCCGAGATATCAGCGGCGCCAGGGGTAGGAAACCCTGATGTGATTCAACCCGTTCTGGGTTTGAATCCCTTTTAGAACGTCCTCCCGCCCCCACCAGAGCTTCTTTCAGTCCTTGCTTAACCACCCCCCATGATGGGGAGCTCACCACCTCTGGCAGCAGCTGGTCCGAGGAGCTGAGCTCGGCACTGGTGCCAGCGCTGGCGAGACGTCCGGGCAGAAGGTAGGTGGCAGTGTCCACAGCCAGCAGAGCTCGCACCCGGCTCACACTGAAGGACTCCAGGATAAACACGGCCCTCCCCCCCGCCCCCGACTAAGTGACATTCATTCTGTCCTTGGACTGTCCTCGATGGAGGGTCCTCCAGGAACCAGGGGTCTAGGGGGAATTTAGAGGGTCCTGCTTGTTCTCGGCCCGGGAGCTGGACAGTGGGAGTGTGGAGAGGCAGGACTTGGCCATCTTTAATTCTAGAAGTAAGTTTAAGTTTCTGAAACAGTGAAGTCTTGCTAATGATTTGTGTGCTGAAGTGTTTAGGGGGAAATGTGCATATTCCGAAATACATCAAAATAAGATGGATGGGTGGTAGATGGATGGTGGGTGGATGGGTGGATGGTGGATGGGTAGATGGGTGGATGGATGGATGGTGGGTGGGTGGATGGATGGTTGATGGATAGGATGGGTAGGTGGGTGGATGGATGGGTGGATAGATGGATGGTGGGTGGTTGGGTAGGTGCGTGGATGGATGGATGGATGGTGGGTGGGTGGATGAATGGATGGGTAGGTGGATGGATAGTGGATGGGTGGTGGATGGATGGATGG
>VSMF01013839.1:0-19462 GCA_008750915.1 Microcebus jonahi | reverse complement strand
ATGGATGGTGGGTGGATGGGTGAGTGGGTGGATGGCTGGGTGGGTGGATGGCTGGTGGGTGGGTGGGTGTATGGATGGATGGATGGTGGGTGGGTGGATGGTGGGTGGGTGGGTGGGTGGACGGACAGTAGATGGATGGACGGATGGTTCATGGATGGATGGGTGGATGGTGGGTGGGTGGGTGGATGGATGGGTGGATGGATGGTGGATGGTGGGTGGGTATTTGGTGGATGGTGGGTAGGTGGATGTACGGATGGATGGATGGTGGGTGAGTGTTGGATGGATGGATGGATGGATGGAGGTTAGATGGATGGATGGGTGGATGGTGGGTGGATAGATGGATGGATGGGTGGATGGTGGGTGGGTGAGTGGATGGATGGTGGATGGTGGGTGGGTATTTGGTAGATGGTGGGTAGGTGGATGTACGGATGGATGGTGGATAGATGGATGGTGGGTGGGTATTTGGTGGATGGATGGATGGTGGGTGGGTATTTGGTGGATGGTGGGTAGGTGGATGTACGGATGGATGGATGGTCGGTGAATGTTGGATAGATTGATGGATGGGTGGATGGTGGTTAGATGGATGGATGGGTGGGTGGATGGTGGGTGGATAGATGGATGGATGGGTGGATGGTGGGTGGATGGATGGGTGGATGGTAGATGGATGGGTAACGGTGTGTGGATAGGTGGTAGGTAGATGGGTGGGTGGGTGGATGGATGAGTGGACAGATGGGTGGGTGGATGGATGTACAGATATGTGAACAAGCAAATATAGAACACATTTACTAATGTTTTATGATCGAACCCATGTTACAGATGAGGAAACGAGGGTTGGAATGGTAAGGGAGGTCACCCACTAGTAAATCATGGGGCCAGGATTTAAGCCCAGGTTGGTTACCCAGAGCCGAGTTCTGTGCACCTCTCTAGGACTCACCCCTTTCCCAGCGGTTATCCAGGGCTGTGGCAGCTCCAGGAACCATATAGAAGAGGCGACCTGGCAGCAGTCTCACCTGGGGCAGGGTAGTGCCCCAGGGGCCACCTTGAGGCTGCATTTGCAGGGCTCTTTGTGCAACAGCCTGGATGGTACCCACAGGGCAGGGGGGCGGGGCAGGTCACAGGGTGTAGGTTTCCCGTAGGGAACTCAGACACTGGCCCAGACCAGAGCTCATTTAGATGCTGGGGACAGAGCGGGGCTGGGGACAGGTGACCCGGCCCCTGCTTCGTGGAAGCGGCACTTTATTTCCTCGTCCTCATTATGTCACCGGCATGCTCTGAAACAAGGGTTCTTAACCCTTTTGTGCTGTAGAACCTTCTGGGATTCTAGTGAAATCTGTGTCCCTCTTCTCAGAACAATGTTTTACATGCACAGATAAAACGCGTGGGGTATGACCAAACCCAGTTATAGCTACATGTAGGTTTAGGTAGAGGTTTAGAATCAGCGACAGGTGTTTCTTCATCGGCCCATAAAGGACCAGCTCTAACGCTCCCGTCTCTGCCGCTGGGGTGGCCCGGGGTGGGGGGGGCGCTGGGCAGCTGTGAGTCTCGCACTCTGGTTCAGTGCCTGAGCCCCGGGGCCGGACAGACCTGGGCTGGAGCCCAGACTGTGAAGTGGGGGTGATCGCGGCACCCGCTTGCAAGGTTGGAGGTGAGGGCAGTATCGCCGTGCGGCACCTGCCTGGACTCTGCTGACGGGTCCCTGTCTGAGGCCTCCATGGGCGACAAGGTCACGGCGGCTCATTCCACGGAGACCGGGGCCCGTGTGCGTTAGTTACAGGCCGGTGGAAACAACGGTGCAGTTTCCTCTTGCCAAGCTCACAGATCCCTGAAGTCCATCCACGAACCCCATGGGAAGCTCTATTCCTACGGGACCGGACATCTACCCGAACTCTTGGCTGTCCCCATCTGTCTTCCAGCAGTGGGAACTTGTAAACCCCTTGAGCCCAGGAGGCTGAGAGGACGTCCGGGCTGGTGGCGGCCCCTCCCCCCCCAACAGGCCACAGGTCGAGGTTTTGTTTTCCGTTCGCCTTGGAAAGAAAGCAGGGCTGGCTCCGAGCTAGGGACAGGCCCGGCAGGGTCACTGAGACCTTGAGCCAGCAGCCGGGCTGCGTGCTGTAGTTAGAGAGAATCGAGGCTGCTTCTGTGCTGCCGGGTCCCTGGTGTCCAGCCGGCCAGGAAGGCCACCCAGGGCTGGGCCCCCAGAGTCACCAGCCAGCCGATTTCCTGAAAGTCCTGGCAGGATGGGAACACGCTGCCCGGCCAGGGCGTGGAGACGCTGCCCAGGTGTGGGTGCTCACAGCCGTGGCCGGGGCCTGGGCGCCTGTGGCGTGGCCGCTGCACGCGTGGGTGGGTGGGGGGAGCGTGGCCCACTCACCTCCCTGCCCCTGGGACACCTGCCCTGGGCAGAGGAGGAGGTGAGGGCACTTCGGCCAGGGGACGGCCAGGGCAAAGGCACGGTGGGGACGCTCAGTGGCGGGGGCTGCATTCCTGGGCTCGGGAGGGGATGGAGTTACCCGGAGAGCAGCCACCCTTCCGAGGACGTGGAGTCAGACCCGGGTTCAAATCCCACTTCCGGCCGAGCGGCCTTGGGCAGTTACATAGACTCTGCGTCTCTTCCCGACAGATGATGGAACAAGAGCATTTAGTCTCCAGAGCGATCGCACAGAGTGACGGGGGAGCACCCCGGGCCTCAGTTTCCCCATCTATCAATAGGGAGAGCCGGCCTCCAGCTCGGCCCTGACCTTCCTCCTACCCGGACCGCCGAGCCTCCCGCTCTCTTCTCAAAGCTGCTTTGCCTCGGTTTTGAGCGTGGAGAGAGGACAACAGCGCCTCGGCCGGGCCCTGTCGTACCCACTCAAGTCCTCCCTGGTCCCTCCGAGGTGGTGACAATTATCATCCCACTTTGCAGTGACGGAAAAGAGGCCCAGGGAAGCTGAACCACCTGCCCAAGGCCACACAGCATGCGAGTGCTGGGGCTGGGTGGACGCGGGTGTGGACCCTGCACCCCCACACTCTGTCCCCAGGGCGGCTGCCTGTCCCCAAAACATGTGCAGGCAAAGGGGGCTGGATCCTCCCGGGGATATTCGGTTGCGGGAGATTTAGAGGTGCACAGCAGTAACCACGGAGACCCCAGGGGCCAGGCGGCAGGTGCTGGGGTCTCACACGCAGACTGTGTGGGTGTGGGGTGAAGGGGTCAGAGGTCAGGGGTCGGGGTCAGGCACTCCCCACAGGACGCAGCCTGGTCTGTGTGGCTTCGGGAATGAATTCCCCAGTGTGCGAGGGGGAAGGAGAACTCTGGCCTCAGTTTCCCCACCTGCAGGTGGGGGGGGAGGTTGGGCCAGGCTCCCCCCACACACACACCATGGACAAACTGTCTGGGCAGCGCCACCTGCTGGAAAGACAGGGTAGCACACCCGGTGCAAACATCTCCACCTGCCAGGGAGCACCTGGCGCCCACCTGTCCCTCCGGGACCCATCGCCCAGTTCATCCCTCAAAGCCGGGACCCTCGTGACTCCCACGTCCACCCTCACCTGGCTGTGGCGGCACAAGTGGCCCGAGGGGCCAGCATGTTTTCTGGCCGGGATAAATCTGCGTAGGAAGTTCCTGCAGCGGTTTCCTACCCCGCGCGTGACCCGGCTGGGTCCCCACGAGTCCCTTCCAGCCAGCAGCAAGGGGACAGGGGGCGAGGAGACACTCCCCAGCCTGGGAGGACACGGCTCTTTCCCACGTGGCCACGTCCCCCTGCGAGGCAGGCTGGGAGGTGGCCGGCGTCCTTGCGCCTGGTGAGCAGCCACGGCTTCTCTCACCGCCAGAGCAACGCGGCCTGCGCAGGACCGCACGGCACCCGCCGGAGCCCAAGCCTCTGTACGGAGATGATTCACGGCCGCGCGCAGCAGACCCACGTGGGGAGTGGCAGAAGGTGATCTCCAAGCCACCGAGGGGCCTCAGATCCCAGTACCCCTGCCTGCGTGGCCAAGGTCCTTGCTCATCTGAAAGACCCTAAACGCTGTACGTAGGTCAAACGCTGGGAGCACATTACGGAGCTATCAGCAATAGCGTGTTGGGTGCCGAACTGCACAAGCAGAGCCAGCAAGGCCTCCTGTGCAGAGAGGTCTCTGCGGGGCTGCTCCGTGCCTGCCACGGCGGGGAGAGGGGAGAGAGGACACTCACATCTGAGGAGTCCACGGCAGGGCTGGAGCGTGCAGGGTCCATGGCCGCTGGAAGCTGCCCTTGTGGGGAGAGCCAAGGTCCGAGCACCTGGGCCCCTAGCGAGCACGAGCGCATGGCTTGTTCCTGCAGGTTCGTACACAGGTGATGCTCGTTGGTTGACTGCCCCTAGGCCGGGGCAGCCGCCTTCGCCACCTTGAACCCCAGCTACCAGCTCCAGCCAGATCTCCCGCCTTCCTTTTCACTGCTTTTGTGCACCCCAAAGCTTTGGGGCGTTTTGCCTCCAACGCCAGCAGCGGCGGCAGTGGCAGCGGCTATCTGTTTGGAGGGCTGCCCTCGGGCTCTCAAAGCCACTTTGCTCTCATAAGTGGAAACGTCTGGGAATTTATTTATAGCTCTCTGGGCAGCCCTGAGCCAGAGACAGGTGGGTTCCGGGCGGGAGGACGGGGGCTGCAGCTCGCCGGACTCTGGCCGGATATCCTGAGCACCACTTGCCTCCCCAGCCCCTTGCAGCTGCGGAAGGGCTTTGCCTGAAGGCTCCTTCCCCCCCTGCCCGGCTTCCCACCCCCCTTCCCTGTATCCAGGTGCACTGCCTTTCAGATCACTGGAAAACTCATCCTCATCTCCGGGTCTGTCTAGGCAACTTCTAGAAAAAAGATCTGGCTAAGCACTCGGGTTCCTCGGTACACCCTCAAGGCCATCTGGCATGGTGCAACTACAGAAAGAAAAAGCAGCAGTGGCCGGGCGTGGTGGCTCGCGCCTGTAATCCCAGCACTCTGGGAGGCCGAGGTGGGAGGATCGCTCGAGGTCAGGAGTTCAAAACCGGCCTGAGCAAGAGCGAGACTCCCGTCTCTACTAAAAATAGAAAGAAATTAATTGGACAACCAAACATATATAGAAAAAAAATGAGCTAGACATGCTGACCCATGCCTGTAGTCCCAGCTACTCGGGAAGCTGAGGCAGGAGGATCGCTTGAGCCCAGGAGTGTGAGGTTGCTGTGAGCTAGGCTGACACCACAGCACTCACTCTAGCCCCGGCAACAGAGTGAGACTGTGAAGAAAGAAAGAAAGAAAGAAAGAAAGAAAGAAGGAAGGAAGGAAGGAAGGAAGGAAGGAAGGAAGGAAGGAAGGAAGGAAGAGAAAGAAAGAAAGAAAGAAAGAAAGAAAGAAAGAAAGAAAGAAAGAAAGAAAGAAAGAAAGAAAGAAAGAACACCAGGACAGGGACCCCCAGACCCCCACCCAGGAGCCTGGGCTGGGCCGGGCCTCGGTGAGGGTCTGGACCCTACATCCCAAAGAGGCTCCTCGGGTGACAGGGCACAGCCGGGCTTGGGAACACTGTTCTAGGATCTAGAACAACTCTCCTCCCATGCACAGGCTTAAGCACAGCTGCCCAGCTAAGCAGCGCTCCTGGCGGTTGGTGGCGCTGTTCCCCAGGACCGCGCCAGCCCCGCTGGGAACACCAGGGAGAGCCGGGGGGTGGCGTGCCCGGGTGGCCTCTGGGGAGTCCAGGGGCTCCCGCGTGGAAATCCACCACCCCGGCACCCCCGTAGCCCGGCACTCGCGCCGCAGTGCCTGTTGCCACGGCAACAGCAGACACGACGGCTTCTGTGGGGTTCAGGTCTATAAATAGTTTCTAGAGCGGCCGTGGCGAGGTGAGCGGGGTGGGCTCCGAGGGGTGGTTCGAGGTGGCTGGCTGGCCGGGGGCAGCGAGGAGGCCACGGGGGCCTGGGCCTGATGCTCTGCCCCGGCCAGTGGGGCCGGGGTCCCTGGCCGGGCTCCGCAGTGGTTTCCGCCCCAGAGGGCATTCTGGGGACCGTTCCCTCTGCCCCGTGGGTCTCAGGGACGCGGGCACCCGGGCTGGCCGCTCCGTCCACCCCGCGCCGTCTCTTACGGCAAAGACGGAGAACAGCGGTGAATCCGGCGGCGGGGCGGGCAGGAGCAGGTGACCTGTGCCCGCACACGCCAAGAACTCGCACGCAGTCAGCAGACGGGGGCAGGGGACCCCTCTGTGCTGACCCAGAGCGGCCCCCGAGAGAGAAATGGAGGAGAAGAGCAAGGGGTGGGCCATGGCCGCTCTGCGGGAGGCACCGTGGGATGGATCACACACAGGAGTGCACACACGTGTGCGCAGGGACACGTGTGCACACACGCACACACAGCTAGTGAAGGGGGGTCCGGTACCCTGAAGATACAGGCTGGAAGTAAACTCACTTTTTTTTTTTTGAGACACAGTCTCACTCTGTCGCCCGGGCTAGAGTGCTGTGGCATCAGCCTAGCTCACAGCAACCTCAAACTCCTGGGCTCAAGCGATCCTCCTGCCTCAGCCTCCCGAGTAGCTGGGACTACAGGCATGTGCCACCACACCTGGGCACCTGGGCACCTGCAAGGAAGACGAGAAGGAAATACAAGGAACCGACGACTAATTTTTCAGTAAATGCATTTACCTTTTGAGATCCATGTTATTTTATTGTAATTGACTTACCTTTTTAAATTTTTCTTTATGTTACAGTTGGGGCATTATACCGACTTTTTTGCAAATGCTGTGAAGGTGGGTTATGTTTTCTGTGAATTTCATTTCAGAATAATAAATTCCAAATTTTTAAAAAAAGATGTTAAGGCTGATGTGATTCTGGGAAGCACCAAGCTACATAACTTCTTCAGATCCCTCCCAGCTTTTAAATTTTTTTTTTTTTTTTTTGAGACAGGGTCTCTCTCTGTCGCCCAGGCTAGAGTATATCATCATAGCTCACTGCAGCCTTGAACTCCTGGGCTCAAGCTATCCTCCTGCCTCAGCCTCCCGAGTAGCTAGAGCTACACTCACTTGCCACCACATTAAAAAAAAATCAAACCCAACCTCATATAACCTTTTTCAAAGTTCTAACAAACCCAAGTGCACAGTGCCTTTTAAACACGCCCCGAAGCATCGCTGCACCGTTCTGACCCACGTGGGGCGGGAGGCTTGATAAAAAGTAGCTGACCCTGTGGACTGACCCCGAGGAGGCTTCCTTCTGTCCCCTGGCGGGACGCCAGCCTCATGCGTGACACTCCGTGACAACAGACTTGCCTTGTTCATTTCTTCTTCACCTTAAGGAAGAGAAAAGCTGACACCCCGAACCCAAACCCTTCCTCATGCCACCTCTGCGCTCTGACAAGTTCCGTGCTCCGCTAGAATGTTGTTTTTGCAAGAAAAAAAAAAAAAAACACTAAGAGTAAACAGAACCCGGAGGAAGTCTTTGGTCGAAAACATTTCCGTGCTCGAGTGAGTCCAGGCCCCGTGACATTCCTTTCCGTTAATGATCTCTCCGGGCGCATCTTCCCCACGCCTCTCCGCCCACTGACAAGGCTCCGTGAACGGCAGCCGCAGGGCGCCTGGCCGGGCGCCGCCTCTTCCGTCTGCGTGGAACAGGCTGTTCACGACGGCTGGTGCCGCAGACGCCTGGCAGAGCGAGAGAGGTGCCAGGGAGGGAGGAAGACCAAAAGCGAGGAGGCAGAGGGGGGCGGGACCGACCAAAGCCAGGCAAGAAGCGCCGTGGCGTGGTGCCCGGAGGGCCGAGAAGCGTCCCCCCAAATGCATGTCCACCCCAAACCCCAGGACGTGACCTCATGTAGAAGCAGGGCTCTTACTTTTCTGGGGAGCAAAAAGAACCCCCAAAACGGAGTCTTTGCAGATGTGATTGGTTAAGATGAAGTCTGGCTGGAGCGGGACGGGCCTTACTCGCCGTAGGAGAAGAGGGGAGCTTGAGGACACACGGGAGGGAAGGCGTGTGCCGCCCAGGCTGAGGCCGGAGGGACTGTCTGTAGGCTGAGGAGTGCCGGGGACCGGTTTAGGGGTGCGGCCCACACCTGGCTGGACCAGTCTGAACCTTTGCTAAGAGGTGACAAGTAGCCGTTGCAAAAATGATTTCCCGATTTCCCCAGCTGTGCCTTTGAGCTACAGGGACCCCGACAGCTGTCTCGTTGCTGTGGCCGCATTAACAAGCCACCCCAAAGCTTAGTGGCACAACACAAGCACCGGCTGTGCTTACAGAGTCTGCGGGTCGGGGCAGGGCACAGCATGTGGTTGCTGGTCCCCAAGGGCTCGTGTCCCCAAAGAGAGGCACCAAGGTGGAGCTGGGCCGCCTTTCAGGACCTAGCCTCAGAAGTCCTGTAATGTCTCTGTCACCATTTCCTGTCAGTTAAGACGGTGACGAAGGACATTCAATGTCAAGAGGAGGGAACAGGAGTCTACCTCCTGTTTTTTTTTTGAGACAGAGTCTCACTCTGTTGCCCGGGCTAGAGTGCCGTGGTGTCAGCCTAGCTCACAGCAACCTCAATCTCCTGGGCTCAAGCGATCCTCCTGCCTCAGCCTCCCGAGTGGCTGGGACTACAGGCACGCGCCACCATGCCCGGCTAATTCTTTCTACATATTTATAGTTGGCCAATTAATTTCTGTCTATTTTTAGTAGAGACGGGGGTCTTGCTCTTGCTCAGGCTGGTTTCAAACTCCTGACCTCGAGCCATCCTCCCGCTTCGGCCTCCCAGAGTGCTAGAATGACAGGCATGAGCCACCGCGCCCAGCCACGAGTCTGCCTCTTGATGGAAGTTTGTCAGCATGTATTTTAGAAGGGCACGTGGGAGGGGACATATGTCGTCGTGGCCAAATTTAGAATGTGCAACCTGCCAAGGAGCCCAGAGCTACTACCACCCTTCCTCTGATGGATGAGGACATCTACCAAAGGACACCAGCACACACAGAGGAAAGCAGTGTGGACAGGAGGAGAGACATCCTTGGAGCGCCTGGATCCAGTTGTACCTGAAGCTAGACTCCCCTGCAGATTTTCATTCCAGACAGTGAAGTGAGCCATGAACATTAATTCTGGCCAGGCAGGTGCCTCACCCTTGTAATCCCAGTGACTTAGGAGGCCAAGGCAGCAGGATCACTTGAACCCAGGAGTTTGAGGCCAGGCTGGGCAACCTAGTGAGACACCCATCTCTATAAAAATTTAAATATTAGCTGGGTGTGGTGGTGCACACCTGGAGTCCCAGCTACTCTGGAGGCTGAGACAGGAGGATCGCTGGAGCCAAGAAGTTCAAGGCTGCAGTGAGCTATGATGGTGACATGGCACTCCAGTCTGGGCAACAAAGAGAGAGATCACTTCTCTAAAATAATGACAATAATAATTAATGTTAAAAATTAACTAACTGGCTGGGCACGGTGGCTCACGCCTGTGATCCTAGGACTCTGGGAGGCTGAGGCTGGAGGATCGCTCAAGGTCAGGAGTTCAAAAACCAGCCTGAGCAAGAGCGAGACCCCATCTCTACTATAAATAGGAAGAAATTAATTGGCCAAATAAAAGTATATAGAAAAAATGAGCCGGGCATGGTGGCGCATGCCTGTAGTCCCAGCTACTCGGGAGGCTGAGGCAGGAGGATCGCTTGAGCCCAGGAGATTGAGGTTGCTGTGAGCGAGGCTGACGCCACGGCACTCTAGCCCGGGCAACAGAGTGAGACTCTGTCTCAAAAAAAAGAAAAAAAATTAACTAATTAATTAATAATGTTGCTGTATTAATTAACTAATTAATTAATGATGTTGCTGCAGTGACTTGGGTTGAATTCCCGTCATTGGCAGCCAAAAGAGTCCTGTGCACACCGTGGGCTCACTACGGGGCTGGACCGAGCCGGGACGGGACACTCTGGGACGCCAGCTCACGCTCTGCAATGACGTTTCCTCCGCTCTTGGGGCGAGAATCACTAGGCCAGCACCCCCCCCTCCCCGGTGTGAAATGCGCCTCTCCTTTTAGAAGGCGGGAGCTGGTGACAGTCAGCTTTTTGTCTGGTTGGGTTTGAAGCAGCCGGAATGTTCCCTTCCCTCCACGGAGGCCACACAGCCTCTAGTTCACGGCAACCGGGATGTGCGGTCCCAAAGGCCCGGATCGAGATCACGGGAGGAGGGCGGGAACCCTCGGGGGCGCCCGGAAGATGCTTCCAGACTGGGGCCGGGGGGCTGCTGGCTCTTGGGAGGAGAACAGCTGTCACAGTTGGTGCCTACTACTCGCACCAAGCGTCGGCTCCTGCACCCCTGACTCCTGGGCTTTACGACAAGCCCTTCCCAGGGAGGTCTCGTCCCCGAGTTACAAAGGAGGAAACTGAGGCAGACAGAAGAGACACACACTTGCCCGAGAGCCATGGCCGGGAAGTTGTGGTGGCAGACAGGCGGTTTTCTGACGGCAGAGCCCGAACTCTTGCCTGCCAAGCTGGGGAGCTGGGAGGGACACACGGGCTGGCGTGTGCCCCGTGGCCATGGCCGTGGCCGGAGCTGGCAGAGGAGGGACAGGGAGTGGAAGGGGACAGCATCGGGAGGCTGGCGTGCCGGCGGTCGCAGGAGAGGGGCCTGGCGGCGTCCTGCACGCGTGGAGGCCCGGCCGGCCGCTCTGAGCCGGTTCCACCCGCTGGTGAGTGGCTGTGGACGCCGCCTGCCCGCCTCTGGGTTTGGCGCTGGCTGGGTGGACAGAAATGAGTCACTCTCCCCAGCCCCGCCGCCCGGCCGGCCGCCCCTCCCTCTGCCTGGGGCTCAGGCTGCCCAGTGAGAGAACCAAGGAAAGCCTGGCCCGCGGGGTCAGGGCCCGGGGGCGGGGCCCCACTGGTTGCTCTTGTGGTGTGAGGACCTTGTCCCTCTGCAGGGAGGCCCCCGGTGGCTTTGGACGGGTCAGAGGTCTGAGCTCCAGGGTGGACGGTGCCTGCAATTGGCTCTCGGCAAACCCCCACCCCCTGGCTTTCAGTTTCGTCCTCTGTTAAAATGGAGCAAAGCAACCCCCACCCCGCCCCCCCGCAGACCTGCCCCCACCCCCAGGCCTCTCATGAGTCCCTCCCAGATCCCAGCACTGTGCCCCCCATCCTGTAATCCGCTCATCATCTCCCCTTTCTATTCCAGAGGCTCAGACCCCTCCTCCAGCCCCGACTCACGGGGAAGAGTCGGTTTCTGTTGCTCGAAACCCCAACACCCGAGCTGCAAGCTGAGCCCCGTCCCTCGCCCCCACCCCACGTGACGGCCTGTGTCGCCCAGGCCCCGTGCTTAGCCCTGCAGAGCCCCCGAGGAAGGGGCCCTGCCTGCTTCCCCGCGTGGCCCAAGGCCCACCCGGCAGCCAGAGCCCGGCAGGCGGAGCCCACGCCGCCGGGCACCGCTCCAACAAGGGGGGGTCTGAGCAGAGAGCTTTCCAGAAGCGGGGTGTGGCCACATGTGTCGGAGCTGTGGGGACGCCAGGCAGGATGTGATGAATGTCGGCGGTGGGTGTGACAGCCAGCCAGCCCTCAGCCGCATTGTTCCCGCCGCCCCTCAAAGGCAGCCCCTCTCCCCTGCCCGCCCGCCCCCTGCCTGCAGCCGCCCAACCCCGCTTTGTGGCGGCGGTGCCCTCTCCTCCCTCCCGAGCACAGGCCCGCGGTGCCAGCCTCGCAAAAATAGCATCCTGCCCGAGGCGCAGGCATGAGACGGAACTCCAGGAACGGAGGCAGCGTCCCCTGCGCCCGGGAGCGCACAGATTCCTGAGCAATCTGTCCCTGGCGCGGGGAGGAGGCCTGGAGCACCCACCGTCTGTTCTCCCGGGAAGGGGAAGCCCGCCCCGCGAGCCCTGGCATCCGGTCCCCGGGGCCGGCGCATGGCACGCTCTGCCCGCCCCGGGGGTTGCTCTCTACCCCGGCCCCGGGGGGCTGGCCTGGGAACCCTGTTCCGCCTTCCTCACCCTCCACTTCCCACGGGGTCTGGCCACGGCTCGGGCTGGAGGAAGAGAGGAGAGGGAGACGGACGTACCCCAAATCTGCCTCCCTGAAGGTCACACATGCTGGCTGTGACCTTGACCCAAAGGCTCCGGTCCCCCAAGTCCCCACCTGGCACCGTCCCTCGGGGTCCAGCGCCATCCTGCAGGGTCCAGCGCCCCAGCTGATGGCATTTCCTGCCGACGTTTTCTCGGGCAGCGCGATCGATAGTAGCGAAAAACTGGAAGGAGCTGAAATGTCCAGAGACAGACGTCGTGGATCAATCGACGATGATGGCAATGGCACGGGAGGAGAATACCGCGTGGTCTTCCGGAAGCATCTTTTAGGACGTCGAGTTTCTTCGAACCCGAGACATCGTTGTCGTTTGTTATTCGTGTTACTTATTCCGTGGCCCCCGTTTTAGAGGTAAAAAAAAAAGAGAGAGAAGAAACGGCCGGGCGCAGGGGCTCACGCCTGTCATCCCAGCACTCTAGGAGGCTGAGGCAGGAGGATCACTCGAGGTCAGGAGTTCGAAACCAGCCTGAGCAAGAGCGAGACCCCGTCTCTACTATAAATAGAAAGAAATTAATTGGCCAACTAATATATATAGAAAAAATTAGCCGGGCATGGTGGCGCATGCCTGTAGTCCCAGCTACTCGGGAGGCTGAGGCAGGAGGATCGCTTGAGCCCAGGAGTCTGAGGTTGCTGTGAGCGAGGCTGACGCCACGGCACTCACTCTAGCCTGGGCAACAAAGCGAGACTCTGTCAAAAAAAAAAAAAAAAAGAGAAGAAACAGCTGGCACATTTTTTTTGACATTGATTCTAGAGCGCATCTTTACTTCAGAAACATTAAAATGTGAAAAAATATGCAATATGGTAAAACGCAATGATTTGGAGAAAATGTTCCCAATATATTTTTAAATTTAAAAAAAGTGGGTTAAAAAATATCATGCCTGGTATTAAGAAAAACTAACACGTGCCTGACAAAGACAAGACGATAAAAGAAAAAGAGAGAGGGAAAGAAAGACTGACACGTACACACATATGTAAAGTATGCTCATTCAACAATGAATAGATCCCGTGAAATATACACACATACACACACATGCACAGGAAAAAAGAAAAGGAAGAAAGGGAACGTATCATAACAAAAGGCTAGCAGCACGTATCTCCACGTTGTGGACATAGGAGTGCTTTTGTCACAGCTCACTGCAGCCTCAAACTCCTGGGTCCAAGCGATCCTCCTGCCTCAGCCCCCCGAGTAGCTGGGACAACAGGTGCCACCATGTCCAGCCTGTTTCCAACTT
This sequence comes from Microcebus jonahi, assembly GCA_008750915.1. Taxonomy (NCBI): domain Eukaryota; kingdom Metazoa; phylum Chordata; class Mammalia; order Primates; family Cheirogaleidae; genus Microcebus; species Microcebus jonahi. The sequence continues at coordinate 6,263 of VSMF01013839.1, read as the reverse complement.
TCTGATTTTACAATCAGACAACTAAAGTAACAATAGCTCCCACCACACCAGGCGCGGCATCTCACACCTGTCATCCCAGCACTCTGGGAGGCCGAGGCAGGAGGATCGTTTGAGCTCAGGAGTTCAAGACCAGCCTGAGCAAGAGCGAGACCCCCGTCTCTACTAAAAATAGAAAGACATTAATTGGCCAACTAAAAATATATAGAAAAAATTAGCCAGGCACGGTGGTGCATGCTTGTAGTCCCAGCTACTCGGGAGGCTGAGGCAGGAGGATTGCTTGAGCTTAGGAGTTCCAGACCAGCTTGAGCAAGAACGAGACCCCATCTCTACTAAAAATAGAAAAAAGTTAGCCGGGTAACTAAAAATAGAAAAAATTAGCCAGGCACAGTGGCGCGTGCCTGTAGTCCTAGTTACTGGGGAGGCTGAGGCAGGAGGATCACTTGAGCCCAGGAGTGTGAGGTTGCTGTGAGCTGGGCTGACACCACGGCACTCGCTCTAGCCTGAGCAATAGAGTGAGACTCTGTCTCAAAAAAAAAAAAAAAACAAAAGGAAAGAAAGAAAAGAAAGGCTCGGAGCTAGAATCCAGGGCCCCAAGTCTCCTTGGTCCTAAAGAACTGACATGTCTGGGGCCCCAGCTGAGGGCTCTGAGCCTGTCCCAGCAGTGGTGGCCGTGCAGGCGGGACAAAGGAAATGGATGTGGTCGCAGCGCCGTGCTGGGATGCTTGGGCGGGGCCCCTGCGCCCCGTTCTGTGGTTAATTCTTGTTGTGCTGAAAGGAGCTCTTCAGCTTGCTGGGAGATACACATTCCTGGCATCACTTCTCCTGCGCCGGCCGCCAGGGGAACAGCTGGGAGCCCTCCAAGCACGGGAGGCCGCGCTCGTTTTCTGGAACTCAGCTGAGAGCCTCTTCTCCAGGAGACCCCAAGAAACTGTTCCAAATAAACAACAAGGCTGCCGGGGAAACTGGTCGCCGGGGACTCGGGGAGTCTGGGGCCAAAGGCGCCAGCGCACCTAGGACGGCTGGGGGTGTCGGGCCCCCGGGTGCCGGGCGCGGTGCGTCCAGGAGCGCGGTGCCGCGGGCGGCAGGACCTCGCCCAGTGCTCAGGCGAGGGGAGCCGAGGTGCAGAGGGGGGCCCTGCCGGGGTCTCCGGGCCAGAACCCAGCCTGGGCTCGGGGTCCCACTTTTCTGGGGCTTTTTTTTTTTTTTTTTTTTGAGACAGAGTCTCACTCTGTTGCCCGGGCTACAGTGCTGTGGCGTCAGCCTAGCTCACAGCAACCTCACACTCCTGGGCTCAAGTGATCCTCCTGCCTCAGCCTCCCGAGTAGCTGGGACTACTGGTGTGCACCACCATGCCCGGCTAAATTTTTCTATATATTTCTAGTTGTCCGGCTAATTTCTTTCTATTTTTAGTAGAGACGGGGTCTCGCTCTTGCTCAGGGCTGGTTTCGAACTCCTGATGTTGAGCAATTCTCCCGCCACGGCCTCCCACAGTTCTAGGATTACAGGCGTGAGCCACCATGCCCGGTCTTTTTTAAACTCCCAGGTCTCGGACTCCTCTGGGAGTCTGGTGAAGTTACAGACTCTTTGCTTTATATATATATATATATATATATATATATATATATATATGTCGCAGGCATTTACTTGTAAAATGTTATATATAAGTTCAGGGAAGACATTAAGTGTCCTCAGCCTTGACAACACCTTGATTTTGAGCTCACAGAACTCATTTCGGGCTCATTCTGGCCCAAATGTATTCTCTCTCTGTAAGAGAATACATTTGTGGGGTGTTTTATTTATTTTATTTGATTTATTTTTTGCTGCTTGTTTTGTTTTCAGTCTCACTCTGTTGCCCGGGCTAGAGTGCAATGCGTGATCACAGCTCACTGCAGCCTCACACTTCTGGGCTCAAGCGATCCTCCTGCCTCAGCCTCCCGAGTAGCCGGGACCACAGGTGCGCACCACCACGCCCGGCTAAGAGACGGGGTCTTGCTATGCTGCTCAGGCTGGTCCTGAACTCCTGGCCTCACGCGATCCTCCCACCCCGGCCTCCCAGAGTGCTGGAATTACAGGTGTGAGTCACCGCGCCCGGCCTAAATTTGTGTTGTTTTTTAGCCACTTAGTCTGTGGTCTTTGGTTACGGCAGCCCTGGTAAGCTAACCTGCCCACCCAGAAGGAAACAGAACCCCCTAAATGTCTCCTTCCCGGTTCCCTGGACAAAGCAAGGACGCACACAGGGCGTTGCAGCTGCCCTCGTGGGGAAGCCTAAACTCTTCCTTAGGGCACGCCGAGGGGCCGGGGACTGCTGCGGGTCCGATTCACTCCATCGAGTCCAACCGAGGCCGCTCTCCGGTGCTGTGAGGCGCGGGGCTGTGGCTTGTGAGACTCAACGGCTTCGTGTGGGAGCCCTGGCTTCCTCCCCGTTTCCTTGGCCCCAGCCCGGTGAAGAGGATGTTGGTGTCCCCTGGGCCTGGGGGACACGCCCGGTTCTCCCCACTCGCAGTCCTGAGCCCGCAGCCTCTGCAAGGCGGCCCCGGGACGCGGGCGGAGCCCCGAGCACAGAGAACAAGGCACGACTGAGGCCGCGCTGGGAGGAGACGCAGAGACCAGGCCTCCAGGCTCTGCCTCTGCCGGCCCTGTCGCTCTCTCTCTCTCACGGCCGCTCCCCGGGATGGACAAGAGCGACACGAGGGTTCAACCCGGCACAGTCTTCCCAGGGCCACCGCAGGTGGGGGCCGGCTTTCCTGCTGGTGAGCACGGTGGCCCAAGTGCCACGTGAAGGATGAGGATGGGAATGCCGCAGGTGACGTGGCGGGTCTGCAGGTGGCCCTGGGCCTGGGCCGGCGGTGGTTGATGGCAGAGAGCCACGCACGGACAGCCTCTCCGGCTGCCGCCTCCTGGTCACACTTCCTCGGAGACGCTAAAGAGCAAGGCAGAGTCAATAACTTCCTTCCGTCCCCCCAGGGCCGCTCCTCACTCCCGGAGGAGGAGCAGCCTCGGGGAAGGGGAGGGAAGGATGTGCATCCACAGGCCACGGAACGCACAGGCCATGGGGCACACAGGCCACGGAAGGCGAGGCCACGGAAGGTGAGGCCACGGAAGTCGCAGGCCACTGAATGCGCAGGCCACGGAAGGCAAGACCATGGAACCACAGGCCACGGGAACACAACGGGCCACGGAAGGCAAGACCATGGAACCACAGGCCACGGGAACACAATGGGCCACGGAAGGCAAAGGCCATGGAACCACAGGCCACACAGGCCACGGACCGCACAGGCCACGGGCCGCACAGGCCACGGAAGGCAGCTCCTACGCAGCGCCGACTGATCTGGAAACTTGGGCTGCAGGCGGCAGTGCGGGATGAGCCCGCGCAACTGCCGGGCCGCGAGTGCGCCTTCCCAGCTGTGAAACGGATGATGACAGGGCCCCTGCGTGATCAGAAGTCGGCCCTCACGGGGTCTCGTAACCTCGACGGGTAGAACGGTGAAAGGGCAGCAACAGCCCCGTGGTGGCTCCAGCCCTGACCCGTCCGACCTGCGCAAGCTGCAGGGTGGTCTGGCGGAAAGAAACTGGGGTCGGACAGCTCTGGGTTGGAAACCTGACCCCAGAGCTCGCCAGGTGTGCAAGTTCTGCGACCTCTCCAAGCCATGGGGCCCTCACTCACGCACAGAACACACTGACTTGCTCCGGCACGCGCGCTCCGTGCAACCGCAGCCTGCAGGAGAGGCAGGGCCGCTGTTCCAGGCGGGGCCAGCTGGCAGCGCCGGACTCGCCCATCTCGAGGCCCATGGAGCTCAGCTGCTCTGCGCTGGGCTTAGCAGGGGCAGCCCTGCCCACCTACCTGCTTCTCGTCATCCTCGTGGGGCCAGCGCACCGGCGTGGACACGCTTCTCGCAGCATGAAGGCAGAGGCCCAGGGGGACCAGCCCCGTCACAAAGCCTTGGTCACACCCTGCCCACTTCCTTTCCTCGTCTCCTCTGCAGCTATGGTGGCCACTGACACAATGTAGGCAAATGAGATGTAAGCAGAAATCTATTAGAAGGTTTCTCAGGGAAAAAAAAAAGAAACATTTGTTTTTTTCTCATCTGCTGGTTTCATCCCTTTCTCCCTTTCTCCTGCATGGAACGCTGGCTGTGATGCTTGGAGCTGCGGCAGCCGTATTGAGCCAAGAGAAGCAACGTCAACAACAGCCCATCTCTGGATTCCTTGTCACGCGAGAGAAACAAGGCTTCATATGTTTATGTCGCTGCTAATCACAGCCAAAGAAAGACATTTCTCACCAAATCCCAGAGGAGCGCCTAAGCAGAACAGTGCAGTGTCCCTGCTAAGTGGACCATCAGAGTAAACGAGAAAGTAACATACTGCATTTCAATTCAAGTTTCATGGATCATTCATTCAACAAATACACATTGATTACCCTGATTACCTTCCCTCTACAGGTCGCTGTGAGCAAACAGGTCCAGCCCCCACCCCCCCGAGAGCTTCTAGTTAGCGGGTTACACGGCTAAGTCAGATCGAGTGACATTAGCATGGACGGACAGGGAGCAGAACGTGCTAGTGAAAAACGTTCTCACGTCCGTAACGTAGAAAAATCTGGCCAAACACATAATTGATCAAAAATCTGAAGATTGGGCTGGGCGAGGTGGCTCATGCCTGTAATCCTAGCACTCTGGGAGGCCGAGGCGGGCGGATTGCTCAAGGTCAGGAGTTCGAGACCAGCCTGAGCAAGAGCAAGGCCCCTGTCTCTACTAAAAATAGAAAGACATTCATTGGCCAAATAATATATATAGAAAAAATGAGCCGGGCATGGTGGCGCATGCCTGTGGTCCCAGCTACTCGGGAGGCTGAGGCAGGAGGATCGCTTGAGCCCAGGAGTTGGAGGTTGCTGTGAGCTAGGCTGACGCCACAGCACTCACTCTAGCCAGGGCAACAGAGTGAGACTCTGTCTCAAAAAAAAGAAAAAAAAAAAGAAGAAGATATTGTGAATCAAATCAATTATTTCCTCCACAGCAACCAGCTCCCAAATGCGGGTTAATAAGGGGATTAGCTGGGTGACCCCCGACAGCTCCTCCACCTCTTTGAAGTTTGTTTCTTTCCTTGCTAATTAGGCAGCTAACCCAGAGGGCCTGCATTCTCTGCCAGCTCAAGCCTCCCCTCTCAGGTGGATGCCACAGTATAAGCAGATATTAACAATATTTTGGGGAAATTCCACTTTATGAGTGTTTGGGTAAAACCACAGTTATACATGACAAATCATAATTGATGGATGAGATATCCCACATTTTGGAGAAATTAACTTAGTACCAAAAAAAAATTTTTTTTTTAAATAGTCTCATTCTGTTGCCCGGACTAGAGTGCTGTGGCGTCAGCCTAGCTCACAGCAACCTCCAACTCCTGGGCTCAAGCGATCCTCCTGCCTCAGCCTCCCGAGTAGCTGGGACTACAGGCATGGGCCACCGTGCCCGGCTAATTTTTTCTATGCATTTTAGTTGGCCAGTTAATTTCTTTCTATTTTTGGTAGAGACAGGGTCTCGCTCTTGCTCAGGCTGGTCTAGGACTCCTGAGCTCGGGCAATCCGCCCACCTCCGCCTCCCAGAGTGCTGGGATTACAGGCATGAGCCACCGCACCCGGCCTGTACCATAATCTTTACGGAGAAAAATATCTCTCTGTTTGGGAGAAGCATTGCAAAACCTTCTGTAGGAAGTCAGGGTGGACACTGGCAGTTACTTAATGAGCACCAACAGCATACGCAGCGTCCACCTAGAGCTGGGAATCCGAAGTGACAGAAAGCACCAGGCCCGGCCCCTGCTCCCAAGCGGTGGAGTCAGGCTGGTGCATGCGTGTCAGCCGGGCGGGGCTGCTGTCTGAACCCCCCGCGTGGCTTCCCCACGTCCTGCCGCCAGCGCTGGCTCTGAGGGTTCCCTGCAGGGACCCTGTGCAAAGCCGTCCCTGCAAACAGAAAGCGAGTCGAAGCCCCGAGAATCGAACGTGTGCAAAGAACCGCAGGTAAGACACGCAGACCAGCGGTTTAAACACCGGTCAGCCCCGAAACATTCGGCAGAGTCTTAGGCTGAAGCCGGGTGCATATGACACACACACACGTGCATATGTGTTATCAGAGCTGCCGTGTTGAAAACGCGGGAACAAAGCGCTGTACTTGGCCGGAAACCCCCGATCACACAGGGAGGGAAAACATGGGTTTCATGGGCCAGGAGGCCTGGCTCTGTCTTTCTTGGCTGTCCACACTGGGCAAGGGGCTTCT